>OW388302.1:0-172500 GCA_936450465.1 Gibbula magus
TCTACCGGGATACGAACATGTTCTGTACATACCTTCTACCGGGATACGAACATGTTCTGTACATACCTTCTACCGGGATACGACATGTTCTGTACATACCTTCTACCGGGATACGAACATGTTCTGTACATACCATCTATCGGGATACGAACATGTTCTGTACATACCTTCTACCGGATACGAACATGTTCTGTACATACCATCTACCGGGATACGAACATGTTCTGTACATACCTTCTACCGGGATACGAACATGTTCTGAACATACCTTCTACCGGGATACGAACATGTTCTGTACATACCTTCTACCGGGATACGAACATGTTCTGTACATACCATCTACCGGGATACGAACATGTTCTGTACATACCTTCTACCGGGATACGAACATGTTCTGTACATACCTTCTACCGGGATACGAACATGTTCTGTACATACCTTCTACCGGGATACGGACATGTTCTGTACATACCTTCTACCGGGATACGAACATGTTCTGTACATACCTTCTACCGGGATACGAACATGTTCTGTACATACCTTCTACCGGGATACGAACATGTTCTGTACATACCTTCTACCGGGATACGACATGTTCTGTACATACCATCTACCGGGATACGAACATGTTCTGTACATACCTTCTACCGGGATACGGACATGTTCTGTACATACCTTCTACCGGGATACGAACATGTTCTGTACATACCTTCTACCGGGATACGAACATGTTCTGTACATACCTTCTACCGGGATACGAACATGTTCTGTACATACCTTCTACCGGGATACGGACATGTTCTGTACATACCATCTACCGGGATACGAACATGTTCTGTACATACCATCTACCGGGATACGGACATGTTCTGTACATACCTTCTACCGGGATAC
This sequence comes from Gibbula magus, assembly GCA_936450465.1. Lineage (NCBI taxonomy): Eukaryota > Metazoa > Mollusca > Gastropoda > Trochida > Trochidae > Gibbula > Gibbula magus. The sequence goes on from OW388302.1 coordinate 895, forward strand.
GAACATGTTCTGTACATACCTTCTACCGGGATACGGACATGTTCTGTACATACCTTCTACCGGGATACGAACATGTTCTGTACATACCTTCTACCGGGATACGACATGTTCTGTACATACCTTCTACCGGGATACGAACATGTTCTGTACATACCATCTACCGGGATACGACATGTTCTGTACATACCTTCTACCGGGATACGAACATGTTCTGTACATACCTTCTACCGGGATACGAACATGTTCTGTACATACCTTCTACCGGGATACGAACATGTTCTGTACATACCTTCTACCGGGATACGAACATGTTCTGTACATACCTTCTACCGGGATACGACATGTTCTGTACAGACCTTCTACCGGGATACGAACATGTTCTGTACATACCTTCTACCGGGATACGAACATGTTCTGTACATACCTTCTACCGGGATACGAACATGTTCTGTACATACCTTCTACCGGGATACGAACATGTTCTGTACATACCTCTACCGGGATACGAACATGTTCTGTACATTCTTCTACCGGGATACGAACATGTTCTGTACATAGCTTCTACCGGGATACGAACATGTTCTGTACATACCATCTACCGGGATACGAACATGTTCTGTACATACCTTCTACCGGGATACGAACATGTTCTGTACATACCTTCCTACCGGGATACGAACATGTTCTGTACATACCTTCTACCGGGATACGACATGTTCTGTACATACATCTACCGGGATACGAACATGTTCTGTACATACCATCTACCGGGATACGGACATGTTCTGTACATACCTTCTACCGGGATACGAACATGTTCTGTACATACCATCTATCGGGATACGAACATGTTCTGTACACACCTTCTACCGGGATACGAACATGTTCTGTACATACCTTCTACCGGGATACGAACATGTTCTGTACATACCTTCTACCGGGATACGGACATGTTCTGTACATACCATCTACCGGGATACGAACATGTTCTGTACATACCTTCTAACGGGATACGGACATGTTCTGTACATACCATCTACCGGGATACGAACATGTTCTGTACATACCTTCTACCGGGATACGAACATGTTCTGTACATACCATCTATCGGGATACGAACATGTTCTGTACATACCTTCTACCGGGATACGGACATGTTCTGTACATACCATCTACCGGGATACGAACATGTTCTGTACATACCATCTACCGGGATACGGACATGTTCTGTACATACCTTCTACCGGGATACGAACATGTTCTGTACATACCTTCTACCGGGATACGGACATGTTCTGTACATACCATCTACCGGGATACGAACATGTTCTGTACATACCTTCTACCGGGATACGGACATGTTCTGTACATACCTTCTACCGGGATACGAACATGTTCTGTACATACCATCTACCGGGATACGGACATGTTCTGTACATACCATCTACCGGGATACGAACATGTTCTGTACAAACCTTCTACCGGGATACGAACATGTTCTGTACATACCTTCTACCGGGATACGGACATGTTCTGTACATACCTTCTACCGGGATACGAACATGTTCTGTACATACCATCTATCGGGATACGAACATGTTCTGTACACACCTTCTACCGGGATACGAACATGTTCTGTACATACCTTCTACCGGGATACGAACATGTTCTGTACATACCTTCTACCGGGATACGAACATGTTCTGTACATTCCTTCTACCGGGATACGAACATGTTCTGTACATAGCTTCTACCGGGATACGAACATGTTCTGTACATACCATCTACCGGGATACGAACATGTTCTGTACATACCTTCTACCGGGATACGAACATGTTCTGTACATACCTCCTACCGGGATACGAACATGTTCTGTACATACCTTCTACCGGGATACGGACATGTTCTGTACATACCATCTACCGGGATACGAACATGTTCTGTACATACCATCTACCGGGATACGGACATGTTCTGTACATACCTTCTACCGGGATACGAACATGTTCTGTACATACCTTCTACCGGGATACGGACATGTTCTGTACATACCATCTACCGGGATACGAACATGTTCTGTACATACCTTCTACCGGGATACGGACATGTTCTGTACATACCTTCTACCGGGATACGAACATGTTCTGTACATACCATCTACCGGGATACGGACATGTTCTGTACATACCATCTACCGGGATACGAACATGTTCTGTACATACCTTCTACCGGGATACGAACATGTTCTGTACATACCTTCTACCGGGATACGGACATGTTCTGTACATACCTTCTACCGGGATACGAACATGTTCTGTACATACCATCTATCGGGATACGAACATGTTCTGTACATACCTTCTACCGGGATACGAACATGTTCTGTACATACCTTCTACCGGGATACGAACATGTTCTGTACATACCTTCTACCGGGATACGAACATGTTCTGTACATACCTTCTACCGGGATACGAACATGTTCTGTACATACCTTCTACCGGGATACGAACATGTTCTGTACATTCCTTCTACCGGGATACGAACATGTTCTGTACATACCTTCTACCGGGATACGAACATGTTCTGTACATACCATCTACCGGGATACGAACATGTTCTGTACATACCTTCTACCGGTATACGAACATGTTCTGTACATACCTTCTACCGGGATACGAACATGTTCTGTACATACCTTCTACCAGGATACGAACATGTTCTGTACATTCCTTCTACCGGGATACGAACATGTTCTGTACATTCCTTCTACCGGGATACGAACATGTTCTGTACATACCTTCTACCGGGATACGGACATGTTCTGTACATACCTTCTACCTGGATACGAACATGTTCTGTACATACCTTCTACCGGGATACGGACATGTTCTGTACATACCTTCTACCTGGATACGAACATGTTCTGTACATACCTTCTACCGGGATACGAACATGTTCTGTACATACCTTCTACCGGGATACGAACATGTTCTGTACATACCTTCTACCGGGATACGGACATGTTCTGTACATACCTTCTACCTGGATACGAACATGTTCTGTACATACCTTCTACCGGGATACGAACATGTTCTGTACATACCTTCTACCGGGATACGAACATGTTCTGTACATACCTTCTACCGGGATACGAACATGTTCTGTACATACCTTCTACCGGGATACGAACATGTTCTGTACATACCTTCTACCTGGATACGAACATGTTCTGTACATACCTTCTACCGGGATACGAACATGTTCTGTACATACCTTCTACCTGGATACGAACATGTTCTGTACATACCTTCTACCGGGATACGAACATGTTCTGTACATACCTTCTACCGGGATACGAACATGTTCTGTACATACCTTCTACCGGGATACGAACATGTTCTGTACATACCTTCTACCTGGATACGAACATGTTCTGTACATACCTTCTACCGGGATACGAACATGTTCTGTACATACCTTCTACCGGGATACGAACATGTTCTGTACATACCTTCTACCGGGATACGAACATGTTCTGTACATACCTTCTACCGGGATACGAACATGTTCTGTACATACCTTCTACCTGGATACGGACATGTTCTGTACATACCTTCTACCGGGATACGAACATGTTCTGTACATACCTTCTACCGGGATACGAACATGTTCTGTACATACCTTCTACCGGGATACGAACATGTTCTGTACATACCTTCTACCGGGATACGGACATGTTCTGTACATACCTTCTACCGGGATACGAACATGTTCTGTACATACCTTCTACCTGGATACGAACATGTTCTGTACATACCTTCTACCGGGATACGAACATGTTCTGTACATTCCTTCTACCGGGATACGAACATGTTCTGTACATACCTTCTACCGGGATACGAACATGTTCTGTACATACCTTCTACGGGATACGAACATGTTCTGTACATACCTTCTACCGGGATACGGACATGTTCTGTACATACCTTCTACCGGGATACGAACATGTTCTGTACATACCTTCTACCGGGATACGAACATGTTCTGTACATACCTTCTACCGGGATACGAACATGTTCTGTACATTCCTTCTACCGGGATACGGACATGTTCTGTACATACCTTCTACCGGGATACGAACTTGTTCTGTACATACCTTCTACCGGGATACAAACATGTTCTGTACATACCTTCTACCGGGATACGAACATGTTCTGTACATACCTTCTACCGGGATACGGACATGTTCTGTACATACCATCTACCGGGATACGAACATGTTCTGTACATACCTTCTACCGGGATACGAACATGTTCTGTACATACCATCTATCGGGATACGAACATGTTCTGTACATACCTTCTACCGGGATACGAACATGTTCTGTACATACCTTCTACCGGGATACGAACATGTTCTGTACATACCATCTACGGGATACGAACATGTTCTGTACATACCTTCTACCAGGATACGGACATGTTCTGTACATACCTTCTACCGGGATACGAACATGTTCTGTACATACCTTCTACCGGGATACGAACATGTTCTGTACATTCCTTCTACCTGGATACGAACATGTTCTGTACATACCTTCTACCGGGATACGAACATGTTCTGTACATACCTTCTACCGGGATACGGACATGTTCTGTACATACCATCTACCGGGATACAAACATGTTCTGTACATACCTTCTACCGGGATACGAACATGTTCTGTACATACCATCTACCGGGATACGAACATGTTCTGTACATACCTTCTACCGGGATACGAACATGTTCTGTACATACCTTCTACCGGGATACGAACATGTTCTGTACATACCATCTACGGGATACGAACATGTTCTGTACATACCTTCTACCGGGATACGAACATGTTCTGTACATTCCTTCTACCGGGATACGAACATGTTCTGTACATACCTTCTACCGGGATACGAACATGTTCTGTACATACCATCTATCGGGATACGAACATGTTCTGTACATACCTTCTACCGGGATACGAACATGTTCTGTACATACCTTCTACCGGGATACGAACATGTTCTGTACATACCTTCTACCGGGATACGAACATGTTCTGTACATACCTTCTACGGGGATACGAACATGTTCTGTACATACCTTCTACCTGGATACGAACATGTTCTGTACATACCATCTACCAGGATACGAACATGTTCTGTACATACCTTCTACCTGGATACGAACATGTTCTGTACATACCATCTACCTGGATACGGACATGTTCTGTACATACCATCTACCGGGATACGAACATGTTCTGTACATACCATCTACCGGGATACGGACATGTTCTGTACATACCATCTACCGGGATACGAACATGTTCTGTACATACCATCTACCGGGATACGAACATGTTCTGTACATACCTTCTACCGGGATACGGACATGTTCTGTACATACCATCTACCGGGATACGAACATGTTCTGTACATACCTTCTACCGGGATACGGACATGTTCTGTACATACCTTCTACCGGGATACGAACATGTTCTGTACATACCATCTACCGGGATACGAACATGTTCTGTACATACCATCTACCGGGATACGAACATGTTCTGTACATACCTTCTACCGGGATACGGACATGTTCTGTACATACCATCTACCGGGATACGAACATGTTCTGTACATACCTTCTACCGGGATACGGACATGTTCTGTACATACCTTCTACCGGGATACGAACATGTTCTGTACATACCTTCTACCGGGATACGAACATGTTCTGTACATACCATCTACCTGGATACGGACATGTTCTGTACATACCATCTACCGGGATACGAACATGTTCTGTACATACCTTCTACCGGGATACGGACATGTTCTGTACATACCTTCTACCGGGATACGAACATGTTCTGTACATACCATCTACCTGGATACGAACATGTTCTGTACATACCATCTACCGGGATACGAACATGTTCTGTACATACCTTCTACCGGGATACGGACATGTTCTGTACATACCTTCTACCGGGATACGGACATGTTCTGTACATACCATCTACCGGGATACGAACATGTTCTGTACATACCTTCTACCGGGATACGAACATGTTCTGTACATACCTTCTACCGGGATACGAACATGTTCTGTACATACCATCTACCTGGATACGAACATGTTCTGTACATACCATCTACCTGGATACGGACATGTTCTGTACATACCATCTACCGGGATACGAACATGTTCTGTACATACCTTCTACCGGGATACGGACATGTTCTGTACATACCTTCTACCGGGATACGAACATGTTCTGTACATACCATCTACCTGGATACGAACATGTTCTGTACATACCTTCTACCGGGATACGGACATGTTCTGTACATACCATCTACCGGGATACGAACATGTTCTGTACATACCTTCTACCGGGATACGGACATGTTCTGTACATACCTTCTACCGGGATACGAACATGTTCTGTACATACCATCTACCTGGATACGAACATGTTCTGTACATACCATCTACCTGGATACGGACATGTTCTGTACATACCATCTACCGGGATACGAACATGTTCTGTACATACCATCTACCGGGATACGGACATGTTCTGTACATACCATCTACCTGGATACGGACATGTTCTGTACATACCATCTACCGGGATACGAACATGTTCTGTACATACCTTCTACCGGGATACGGACATGTTCTGTACATACCATCTACCGGGATACGAACATGTTCTGTACATACCTTCTACCGGGATACGAACATGTTCTGTACATACCATCTATCGGGATACGAACATGTTCTGTACATACCTTCTACCGGGATACGAACATGTTCTGTACATACCATCTACCAGGATACAAACATGTTCTGTACATACCATCTACCGGGATACGAACATGTTCTCTACATACCATCTACCGGGATACGAACATGTTCTGTACATACCTTCTACGGGATACGAACATGTTCTGTACATACCTTCTACCGGGATACGAACATGTTCTGTACATACCTTCTACCAGGATACGAACATGTTCTGTACATACCTTCTACCGGGATACGGACATGTTCTGTACATACCTTCTACCAGGATACGAACATGTTCTGTACATACCATCTACCGGGATACGAACATGTTCTGTACATACCTTCTACCAGGATACGAACATGTTCTGTACATACCTTCTACCGGGATACGGACATGTTCTGTACATACCTTCTACGGGATACGAACATGTTCTGTACATACCATCTACCGGGATACGAACATGTTCTGTACATACCTTCTACCAGGATACGAACATGTTCTGTACATACCATCTACCGGGATACGAACATGTTCTGTACATACCTTCTACCGGGATACGGACATGTTCTGTACATACCTTCTACGGGATACGAACATGTTCTGTACATACCTTCTACCGGGATACGGACATGTTCTGTACATACCTTCTACCGGGATACGAACATGTTCTGTACATACCTTCTACCGGGATACGAACATGTTCTGTACATACCTTCTACCTGGATACGAACATGTTCTGTACATACCTTCTACGGGATACGAACATGTTCTGTACATACCTTCTACCGGGATACGGACATGTTCTGTACATACCTTCTACCGGGATACGAACATGTTCTGTACATACCATCTACCGGGATACGAACATGTTCTGTACATACCATCTACCGGGATACGGACATGTTCTGTACATACCTTCTACCGGGATACGAACATGTTCTGTACATACCATCTACCGGGATACGAACATGTTCTGTACATACCATCTACCGGGATACGGACATGTTCTGTACATACCATCTACCTGGATACGAACATGTTCTGTACATACCTTCTACGGGATACGGACATGTTCTGTACATACCTTCTACCAGGATACGAACATGTTCTGTACATACCTTCTACCAGGATACGAACATGTTCTGTACATACCTTCTACCGGGATACGGACATGTTCTGTACATACCTTCTACCGGGATACGAACATGTTCTGTACATACCATCTACCGGGATACGGACATGTTCTGTACATACCATCTACCGCGATACGCACATGTTCTGTACATACCATCTACCGGGATACGAACATGTTCTGTACATACCTTCTACCGGGATAGGGACATGTTCTGTACATACCTTCTACCGGGATACGAACATGTTCTGTACATACCTTCTACCGGGATACGGACATGTTCTGTACATACCTTCTACCGGGATACGAACATGTTCTGTACATACCTTCTACGGGATACGAACATGTTCTGTACATACCTTCTACCGGGATAGGGACATGTTCTGTACATACCATCTACCGGGATACGAACATGTTCTGTACATTCCTTCTACCGGGATACGAACATGTTCTGTACATACCTTCTACGGGGATACGAACATGTTCTGTACATACCATCTACCGGGATACGAACATGTTCTGTACATACCTTCTACGGGATACGAACATGTTCTGTACATACCTTCTACCGGGATACGAACATGTTCTGTACATACCTTCTACCGGGATACGGACATGTTCTGTACATACCATCTACCGGGATACGAACATGTTCTGTACATACCTTCTAACGGGATACGGACATGTTCTGTACATACCATCTACCGGGATACGAACATGTTCTGTACATACCTTCTACCGGGATACGAACATGTTCTGTACATACCTTCTACCTGGATACGAACATGTTCTGTACATACCTTCTACGGGATACGAACATGTTCTGTACATACCTTCTACCGGGATACGGACATGTTCTGTACATACCTTCTACCGGGATACGAACATGTTCTGTACATACCATCTACCGGGATACGAACATGTTCTGTACATACCATCTACCGGGATACGGACATGTTCTGTACATACCTTCTACCGGGATACGAACATGTTCTGTACATACCATCTACCGGGATACGAACATGTTCTGTACATACCATCTACCGGGATACGGACATGTTCTGTACATACCATCTACCTGGATACGAACATGTTCTGTACATACCTTCTACGGGATACGGACATGTTCTGTACATACCTTCTACCAGGATACGAACATGTTCTGTACATACCTTCTACCAGGATACGAACATGTTCTGTACATACCTTCTACCGGGATACGGACATGTTCTGTACATACCTTCTACCGGGATACGAACATGTTCTGTACATACCATCTACCGGGATACGGACATGTTCTGTACATACCATCTACCGCGATACGCACATGTTCTGTACATACCATCTACCGGGATACGAACATGTTCTGTACATACCTTCTACCGGGATAGGGACATGTTCTGTACATACCTTCTACCGGGATACGAACATGTTCTGTACATACCTTCTACCGGGATACGGACATGTTCTGTACATACCTTCTACCGGGATACGAACATGTTCTGTACATACCTTCTACGGGATACGAACATGTTCTGTACATACCTTCTACCGGGATAGGGACATGTTCTGTACATACCATCTACCGGGATACGAACATGTTCTGTACATTCCTTCTACCGGGATACGAACATGTTCTGTACATACCTTCTACGGGGATACGAACATGTTCTGTACATACCATCTACCGGGATACGAACATGTTCTGTACATACCTTCTACGGGATACGAACATGTTCTGTACATACCTTCTACCGGGATACGAACATGTTCTGTACATACCATCTACCGGGATACAAACATGTTCTGTACATACCTTCTACCGGGATACGAACATGTTCTGTACATACCTTCTACGGGATACGAACATGTTCTGTACATACCTTCTACCTGGATACGGACATGTTCTGTACATACCATCTACCGGGATACGAACATGTTCTGTACATACCTTCTACGGGATACGAACATGTTCTGTACATACCATCTACCGGGATACGAACATGTTCTGTACATACCTTCTACGGGATACGAACATGTTCTGTACATACCTTCTACCTGGATACGGACATGTTCTGTACATACCATCTACCGGGATACGAACATGTTCTGTACATACCTTCTACGGGATACGAACATGTTCTGTACATACCTTCTACCTGGATACTAACATGTTCTGTACATACCTTCTACCGGGATACGAACATGTTCTGTACATACCTTCTACCGGGATACGAACATGTTCTGTACATACCTTCTACCGGGATACGGACATGTTCTGTACATACCATCTACCGCGATACGCACATGTTCTGTACATACCATCTACCGGGATACGAACATGTTCTGTACATACCTTCTACGGGATACGAACATGTTCTGTACATACCATCTACCGGGATACGAACATGTTCTGTACATACCTTCTACCGGGATACGAACATGTTCTGTACATACCTTCTACCGGGATACGAACATGTTCTGTACATACCTTCTACCGGGATAGGGACATGTTCTGTACATACCTTCTACCGGGATACGAACATGTTCTGTACATACCTTCTACCGGGATACGGACATGTTCTGTACATACCTTCTACCGGGATACGAACATGTTCTGTACATACCTTCTACCGGGATACGAACATGTTCTGTACATACCTTCTACCGGGATACGGACATGTTCTGTACATACCATCTACCGGGATACGCACATGTTCTGTACATACCATCTACCGGGATACGAACATGTTCTGTACATACCTTCTACGGGATACGAACATGTTCTGTACATACCATCTACCGGGATACGAACATGTTCTGTACATACCTTCTACCGGGATACGAACATGTTCTGTACATACCTTCTACCGGGATACGAACATGTTCTGTACATACCTTCTACCGGGATAGGGACATGTTCTGTACATACCTTCTACCGGGATACGAACATGTTCTGTACATACCTTCTACCGGGATACGGACATGTTCTGTACATACCTTCTACCGGGATACGAACATGTTCTGTACATACCTTCTACCGGGATACGAACATGTTCTGTACATACCTTCTACCGGGATACGGACATGTTCTGTACATACCATCTACCGCGATACGCACATGTTCTGTACATACCATCTACCGGGATACGAACATGTTCTGTACATACCTTCTACCGGGATACGAACATGTTCTGTACATACCATCTACCGGGATACGAACATGTTCTGTACATACCTTCTACCGGGATACGAACATGTTCTGTACATACCTGCTACCGGGATACGAACATGTTCTGTACATACCTTCTACCGGGATACGAACATGTTCTGTACATACCTTCTACCGGGATACGAACATGTTCTGTACATTCCTTCTACCAGGATACGAACATGTTCTGTACATTCCTTCTACCGGGATACGAACATGTTCTGTACATACCTTCTACCGGGATACGAACATGTTCTGTACATACCATCTACCGGGATACGAACATGTTTTATCATCCAAAACTGGCATCCACAGTAGATATCGCTTGTGTGAGATCAAGCGATATCTACAAGCGATATCTACATTGTAGATATCGCTACAATCAAATTGTCATAATGCTATTACATCATCAGTTAATGACATCACAAGGCTTTGACATCACTGAGAACACTGCTGACAATGTTATGACGTCACAAAGTTGATGATGTAACAATGCTATGAGGCCACAATGCTGATGACGTCACAATGCTATGACATCACTGAGCTCACTGCTGAAGTAGCAACATGGCAGTTTTGTGTTGCAGATATGTTCATTATTTTGCTAATAATTGTTGAAGAATGATTTTGAATGATAAATAAAATCTCACCCTCGTGTCTTCTGATATCAAATATATCAACACTCGTTGATTAAAGTAAAAATATCCTCGGCAAGCCTCGGATATTTGTAACTTTAATCAACTCGTGTTGATATATTTGATATCAGAAGACACTTGGGTGAGATTCTCTATCTGTACATACCTTCTACCGGGATACGAACATGTTCTGTACATACCTTCTACCGGGATACGCACATGTTCTGTACATACCTTCTACCGGGATACGAACATGTTCTGTACATACCTTCTACGGGGATACGAACATGTTCTGTACACACCTTCTACCGGGATACGGACATGTTCTGTACATACCTTCTACCGGGATACGAACATGTTCTGTACATACCTTCTACCTGGATACGAACATGTTCTGTACATACCTTCTACCGGGATACGAACATGTTCTGTACATACCTTCTACCGGGATACGGACATGTTCTGTACATACCATCTACCGGGATACGAACATGTTCTGTACATACCTTCTACCTGGATACGAACATGTTCTGTACATTCCTTCTACCGGGATACGAACATGTTCTGTACATACCTTCTACCTGGATACGAACATGTTCTGTACATACCTTCTACCGGGATACGAACATGTTCTGTACATACCTTCTACGGGATACGAACATGTTCTGTACATACCTTCTACCGGGATACGAACATGTTCTGTACATACCTTCTACCGGGATACGAACATGTTCTGTACATACCTTCTACCGGGATACGAACATGTTCTGTACATACCATCTACCGGGATACGAACATGTTCTGTACATACCTTCTACCGGGATACGGACATGTTCTGTACATACCTTCTACCGGGATACGAACATGTTCTGTACATTCCTTCTACCGGGATACGAACATGTTCTGTACATACCTTCTACCGGGATACGAACATGTTCTGTACATTCCTTCTACCGGGATACGAACATGTTCTGTACATACCTTCTACCGGGATACGAACATGTTCTGTACATACCTTCTACCGGGATACGAACATGTTCTGTACATTCCTTCTACCGGGATACGAACATGTTCTGTACATACCTTCTACCGGGATACGAACATGTTCTGTACATTCCTTCTACCGGGATACGAACATGTTCTGTACATACCTTCTACCGGGATACGAACATGTTCTGTACATACCATCTACCGGGATACGAACATGTTCTGTACATACCTTCTACCGGGATACGAACATGTTCTGTACATACCTTCTACCGGGATACGAACATGTTCTGTACATACCTTCTACCGGGATACGAACATGTTCTGTACATACCTTCTACCGGGATACGAACATGTTCTGTACATACCTTCTACCTGGATACGAACATGTTCTGTACATACCATCTACCGGGATACGAACATGTTCTGTACATACCATCTACCGGGATACGAACATGTTCTGTACATACCATCTACCGGGATACGAACATGTTCTGTACATACCTTCTACCGGGATACGAACATGTTCTGTACATACCATCTACCTGGATACGAACATGTTCTGTACATACCTTCTACCGGGATACGAACATGTTCTGTACATACCATCTACCGGGATACGAACATGTTCTGTACATACCTTCTACCGGGATACGAACATGTTCTGTACATACCTTCTACCGGGATACGAACATGTTCTGTACATACCTTCTACCTGGATACGAACATGTTCTGTACATACCCCCGAACGGTATGAGTTCGTTTCCCGGTAGTGTCGCTTTTTGTCACTATTTCTATTCCTCGGATACCCGTCAATTTCAATCAGACTGGGTATGATTATTAGCTATTAGCTAAATATTCCGACGCGGTGTTGCAACGTCAGATGTAATAACTGCGGTAAATTGTAATAAAAACGCCGTAAGATGTAATCATGCGGTAAGTTGTAGTAAATATGCGGTAACATGTAATATAGATTAGTGCGGTAATTTGTAACACAATATGCGATAAAATGTGATAACCCTACCTCAATCTTTGATAACTTAGTGTTCTTGTTTTTAATGGTTTGATAACTCAACTATTCTATTATTAGCAAACTATCATTCCCAACATTTTTAAGCTGTCCGTTACGAAGTTTAATCAGCGATTAATAACCCTTTATTGCATAGATAGGAAGCTTAATCCAGTCTACATGTACAGGAAAAATTCATGTTGAGTAAGCGAAAAAAGATGATAAAAATCTAATGTTTTTTCAAAAAGTGTTTAAATTAATTCTTTTTCTCATGTAACAGACGATTTTACCCTGATTCAAGAGACTAACCGTAATTTCAACGTGAAAGGAAGTCTTTCGATAAGGCCCGGAGAAAACAAGAAAAGTTGTCACAGGCTGAAGGAAGAACTATCTCTCCTTGATAAATACATCCTCGGTTACCCATGGTTTTATATATGCTCCGTTACTCTCCACTATATCACATATGGGTAACCGAGGATGTGATAAATATGAATATAGTGATTCTCGTTCGTTTTGGAAAACCATCGCCAGTATCGAGATCGGAATTGTAAATGAACGTGTGAATTCAGTTCCCTGGGAGGTAGACCTTGATGACTTGAAATAACAAATAAATATGTATTAAATAAGTGGAAATTAGACTATACGTAGTTCAATGTGTACAGATACATCTTCAGACTTTTTCAATGACAAACACCTGCCTAATGATCACATCATTTGTCCTTTGTACAGCATCATCCGAAAGAAATATATCAAAGAAAAATACTATGTAAATCCAAATAAGATAAAATTGTCTCTACTTTTAAACAGTGTAAACAAAGAAGAAATTGAAAACCTGTCCATGTTTATCTTTTATGCGTTTGTACATAGAAATCTCATTATTTCATGAAATGTCAGTGCACTGTATATCTTGTACTATAGGCCTGAGGCCTTTTAAGTACTGAAATAAAGACAACAACTACAGATCACATCAACCTACGCGAGAACAGTGTGTCAGTGTGAGCTAGAGCGTGCAGTTGCACGTGCTAAACGGAGGAAAGGCGGCTGGTCCTGACCTAGTCCCAGCGGAGGCTTTGAAGAATGAAAAGTGTATTGCCATTTTGCTTAGAATGTTTACATTCTGTTTAGTAATTCCGTTTGCCCTGGTATTTGGCGATTATAAACCCTGTTCCAGATAGTAATTTACGTGACGCACTTCCACTTATATCTGTTCCATACAAACTTTATGCTGATATTTTGAACATAATAATATTTTGAGTTGAAGTTAGAAATTATAACATTGTTTTTTCGCTGAAGAACAAAATGGCTTCCGCTCTAAGTGGAGTACACTTTTTATCTATAAGATTCACTCACTTATTAATAATAGGTGGATTGGGTTTTTTTCTTTTTCTATGTTTGTTTCATTGATATAAAAAAAAGGCTTTTGATAAAGTTAGTAGGTAAAAAAGGCTGTAATGGAATCAATGACAAAGCTCCTCGTCCAAATATCATACAATAACAAAAGGAGGAACAAAGAGAAGCACTTGACCGAAATCGACGAGGAACCTTGATCGTCAAAAGCAACCACGCTTCATTGTCCATGGCTACGGTTAGTGTTTACACTAAAAAAATTAAGAGAGAAACTTAGAGAGCCACTCGCCCGAAGTGGACGAGCAACCCCGCTTCAGTGAAGACACCCTAACCAAGGCTACAGCTAGTTCCAGCCGTCCACAGGTTTCAACGCAATCTATAACAGTCAGGGACATGTCGGCTTTCCGTCTCGTTACAATGGGACGGTACGCCGTATAAAAATTATTGTCTTATAGAGATGGCATGCCGTCTATAAAACATATAAGACGGTATCCCGTCTTAAAGATTCAGGGCGAGTTCATTGTGTCAAATGTTAAAAAAATTAAGACGGCATGCCATCCTCGGTTACCCATGGTTTTATATATGTTCCGTTACTCTCCACTATATCACCCATGGGAAATTTCATCAGAGAAATCTGTACTGAAATAACCCGCCCTTGGCCGGCGTGAGCCAATCAAACCGCTACGCAGCTTGGACCTGACATGATTCTCTTAATAAATGAAATGATAAACATATTTTTGCATATCCCTATGCTGTAATATCTTATCTTTGAGTATGCACTCTTTGAGTTAAATCCTAGGCACGGATATTGAGATATATCGATAAAATCACTACCACTCCTCACTCTGCTTTTCCATGTTTTTGTCATTTTCTCTGGTCTTAAAAGAGATTCTTACCCAAGCGGGCACAGATATGCCGGGTATTAACGTTTTCATAATGGTCATGGGAGTTACAGTTTTTCTAAATATAACTTGCGTTTTGATTGGTAGACGGAACTACTTTGCGCTCATTCATGCTATCCTGTTTAAGCTAAATCACATAATTGAACAATTTCGAGCATACCTAATTGAAGTCACACGTCAGTAAAACATATTAAATATAAAATCATGTTCAACCTAAGTTTCCGAGACCGTAATTACAGTACTAAACTTGCAAGGCGAAGCAGCATGCAAGAGTCGGCGGCTGCACTGCCTTGACGGCGTTGCTTTGTGACGTCATTAACCATGACGTCATTTGGTGACGTAATTACACTCCTATCTTGCGTTCCAACAGTGCGATTGTTAGTTCACGTTTTCACTAATTTTCTCTCATTCTGCAACATAGTTTAAAATATAAACGAGTTGTTTACTATGTCAGTAAACTGTTTTGGCAAATAAATTCAACAGTTACTTTAGAATAGTTCTTTAAAAAATAGAGCAAGTTGCAAACTATTTAGATGTGCGCATCTTGAAGGTGTGAACGAGTTTATGAATGGCGGATGACTACAATTTGTATTTTACAGTCTAATCAAAGATCGTGAATTGGGGTCTTGTTTTTCGATTTTTACGCATTAAAATGTTCTTGGGTAAGAAAAAGAATAACCAACTCGGTGCTCGGAATTACGATTTATCTGTCCCTCGTGAATTATTATGTCAAACTCCTCGCTAAAGCTCGGAGTTTATCACAATAATTAACTCGGGACAGATAATCCGTAATTCCTCGCAACTCGTTGATTATTCTTATAGTATCCATCTTTTTGTAGTTCAGATCATCAGAGGGAAGGGGGCATTTATTGTTTCCAAAATATTAAGCTTTGTCTGATCCTGTGTTTTCTATATGCTTGAATGAATGGTTAAGCTATGTTATGGTGTTTTAGACGGCATGCCGTCTCAAATCAAGGACGGAAAGCCGAAGTGTCCTGACTGTATAAACTTGAACAATTATAGATATGAAATGCCTACTTGTTCATATGAAATTGAAAAGTATTGCAACAATAGATATTATTACCACCAGCAAGTGTGTAATATGACTTTTACGAAACGACTGTGAATTTGTGTAATGCCCGAGCGAGTGTAATCATTTCTTTATTACCCATTTTATTTCGTCTGATTCGCGTAAAAATAGTCAGGAAACGGCCCACTTCTCTTGCGACGGCAAGTTACAGTGACGTAACGAACAATCGTTTTATGACGTCACAGACGACAAAATACGGGAAGTTGATGATACACTGTGTCTTTAGGCAGAAATGACGTCATCGCTTCCCCATGTACATTGATTACCTTCCAACATGAACTACCCATGTACATTGATTACCTTCCAACATGAACTACCCATGTCCATTGATTACCTTCCAACATGCACTACTCATGTTCATTGATTACCTTCCAACATGCACTACCCATGTTCATTGATAACTTTCCAACATGAACTACCCATGTTCATTGTTTACCTTCCAACATGAACTACCCATGTCCATTGATTACCTTCCAACATGCACTACTCATGTTCATTGATTACCTTCCAACATGCACTACCCATGTTCATTGATTACTTTCCAACATGAACTACCCATGTCCATTGTTTACCTTCCAACATGAACAACCCATGTCCATTGATTACCTTCCAACATGAACTACCCATGTCCATTGATTACCTTCCAACATGCACTACCCATGTCCACTGATTACCTTCCAACATGAACTACCCATGTCCATTGATTACCTTCCAACATGAACTACCCATGTCCATTGATTACCTTCCAACATGTACTACCCATGTTCATTGATTACCTTCCAACATGAACTACCCATGTTCATTGATTACCTTCCAACATGCACTACTCATGTTCATTGATTACCTTCCAACATGAACTACCCATGTCCATTGTTTATCTTCCAACATGAACTACCCATGTCCATTGATTACCTTCCAACATGCACTACTCATGTTCATTGATTACCTTCCAACATGCACTACCCATGTTCATTGTTTACCTTCCAACATGAACTACCCATGTCCATTGATTACCTTCCAACATGCACTACTCATGTTCATTGATTACCTTCCAACATGCACTACTCATGTTCATTGATTACCTTCCAACATGCACTACCCATGTTCATTGATTACTTTCCAACATGCACTACCCATGTTCATTGATTACTTTCCAACATGCACTACCCATGTCCATTGTTTACCTTCCAACATGAACTACCCATGTCCATTGATTACCTTCCAACATGCACTACTCATGTTCATTGATTACCTTCCAACATGAACTACCCATGTTCATTGATTACCTTCCAACATGAACTACCCATGTCCATTGATTACCTTCCTACATGAACTACCCATGTCCATTGATTACCTTTCAACATGAACTACTCATGTCCATTGATTACCTACCAACATGAACTACCCATGTTCATTGATTACCTTCCAACATGAACTACACATGTCCATTGATTACCTTCCAACATGCACTACCCATGTCCATTGATTACCTTCCAACATGAACTACTCATGTTCATTGATTACCTTCCAACATGTACTACCCATGTTCATTGATTACCTTCCAACATGAACTACTCATGTTCATTGATTACCTTCCAACATGAACTATTCATGTTCATTGATTACCTTCCAACATGCAATACCCATGTCCATTGATTACCTTCCAACATGCACTACCCATGTTCATTGTTTACCTTCCAACATGAACTACCCATGTCCATTGATTACTTTCCAACATGAACTATTCATGTTCATTGATTACTTTCCAACATGAACTATTCATGTTCATTGATTACCTTCCAACATGCACTACCCATGTACATTGATTACCTTCCAACATGAACTACCCATGTCCATTGATTACCTTCCAACATGAACTACGCATGTCCATTGATTACTTTCCAACATGTACTACTCATGTTCATTGATTACCTTCCAACATGAACTATTCATGTTCATTGATTACCTTCCAACATGCACTACTCATGTCCATTGATTACCTACCAACATGAACTACCCATGTACATTGATTACCTTCCAACATGAACTACCCATGTTCATTGATTACCTTCCAACATGCACTACCCATGTTCATTGACTACCTTCCAACATGAACTACCCATGTTCATTGATTACCTTCCAACATGAACTACTCATGTTCATTGATTACCTTCCAACATGAACTACCCATGTTCATTGACTACCTTCCAACATGCACTACTCATGTTCATTGATTACCTTCCAACATGAACTACTCATGTTCATTGATTACCTTCCAACATGCACTACTCATGTCCATTGATTACCTACCAACATGAACTACCCATGTTCATTGATTACCTTCCAACATGCACTACCCATGTATTGACTACCTTCCAACATGAACTACCCATGTTCATTGATTACCTTCCAACATGCACTACCCATGTTCATTGACTACCTTCCAACATGAACTACCCATGTTCATTGATTACCTTCCAACATGAACTACTCATGTTCATTGACTACCTTCCAACATGAACTACCCATGTTCATTGACTACCTTCCAACATGAACTACCCATGTTCATTGATTACCTTCCAACATGCACTACCCATGTTCATTGACTACCTTCCAACATGAACTACCCATGTTCATTGATTACCTTCCAACATGCACTACTCATGTCCATTGATTACCTACCAACATGAACTACCCATGTACATTGATTACTTTCCAACATGTACTACCCATGTTCATTGATTACCTTCCAACATGCACTACTCATTTTCATTGACTACCTTCCAATTTGCACTACTCATGTCCATTGATTACCTTCCAACATGCACTACCCATGTTCATTGATTACCTTCCAACATGCACTACTCATGTCCATTGATTACCTTCCAATTTGCACTACCCATGTTCATTGATTACCTTCCAACATGCACTACCCATGTTCATTGACTACCTTCCAACATGAACTACCCATGTTCATTGATTACCTTCCAACATGAACTACTCATGTTCATTGATTACCTTCCAACATGTACTACCCATGTTCATTGAGTACCTTCCAACATGAACTACCCATGTTCATTGACTACCTTCCAACATGCACTACCCATGTCCATTGATTACCTTCCAACATGAACTACCCATGTCCATTGATTACCTTCCAACATGCACTACCCATGTTCATTGATTACCTTCCAACATGCACTACTCATGTCCATTGATTACCTTCCAACATGCACTACCCATGTACATTGATTACTTTCCAACATGTACTACCCATGTTCATTGATTACCTTCCAACATGCACTACTCATTTTCATTGACTACCTTCCAATTTGCACTACTCATGTCCATTGATTACCTTCCAACATGCACTACCCATGTTCATTGATTACCTTCCAACATGCACTACTCATGTCCATTGATTACCTTCCAATTTGCACTACCCATGTTCATTGATTACCTTCCAACATGCACTACCCATGTTCATTGACTACCTTCCAACATGAACTACCCATGTTCATTGATTACCTTCCAACATGAACTACTCATGTTCATTGATTACCTTCCAACATGTACTACCCATGTTCATTGAGTACCTTCCAACATGAACTACCCATGTTCATTGATTACCTTCCAACATGCACTACTCATGTCCATTGATTACCTTCCAACATGCACTACTCATGTCCATTGATTACCTTCCAATTTGCACTACTCATGTCCATTGATTACCTTCCAACATGCACTACTCATGTCCATTGATTACCTTCCAATTTGCACTACTCATGTCCATTGATTACCTTCCAACATGAACTACTCATATTCATTGATTACCTTCCAACATGAACTACCCATGTCCATTGATTACCTTCCAACATGTACTACCCATGTTCATTGATTACCTTCCAACATGCACTACTCATGTCCATTGATTACCTACCAACATGAACTACCCATGTACATTGATTACCTTCCAATTTGCACTACTCATGTCCATTGATTACCTTCCAACATGCACTACCCATGTCCATTGATTACCTTCCAACATGAACTACCCATGTCCATTGATTACTTTCCAACATGTACTACCCATGTTCATTGATTACCTTCCAACATGCACTACCCATGTTCATTGATTACCTTCCAACATGCACTACCCATGTCCATTGATTACCTTCCAACATGCACTACCCATGTTCATTGATTACCTTCCAACATGAACTACTCATGTTCATTGATTACCTTCCAACATGTACTACCCATGTTCATTGATTACCTTCCAACATGAACTACTCATGTTCATTGATTACCTTCCAACATGCACTACTCATGTCCATTGATTACCTACCAACATGAACTACCCATGTACATTGATTACCTTCCAACATGAACTATTCATGTTCATTGATTACCTTCCAACATGCACTACCCATGTCCATTGATTACCTTCCAACATGCACTACCCATGTTCATTGTTTACCTTCCAACATGAACTATTCATGTTCATTGATTACCTTCCAACATGCACTACCCATGTCCATTGATTACCTTCCAACATGCACTACCCATGTTCATTGTTTACCTTCCAACATGAACTACAAATGTTCATTGATTACCTTCCAACATGCACTACCCATATCCATTGATTACCTTCGAACATGAACTACCCATGTTCATTGTTTACCTTCCAACATGAACTACCCATGTTCATTGATTACCTTCCAACATGAACTACCCATGTTCATTGATTACCTTCCAACATGCACTACCCGTGTTCATTGATTACCTTCCAACATGAACTACCCATGTTCATTGATTACCTTCCAACATGAACTATTCATGTTCATTGATTACCTTCCAACATGCACTACCCATGTCCATTGATTACCTTCCAACATGAACTACCAAAGTCCATTGATTACCTTCCAACATGAACTACCAATGTCAATTGATTACTTTCCAACATGAACTATTCATGTTCATTGATTACCTTCCAACATGAACTACCCATGTTCATTGATTACCATCCAACATGAACTACCCATGTCCATTGATTACCTTCCAACATGCACTACCCGTGTTCATTGATTACCTTCCAACATGAACTACCCATATCCATTGATTACCTTCCAACATGAACTATTCATGTTCATTGATTACTTTCCAACATGCACTACCCATGTCCATTGATTACCTTCCAACATGAACTTCCCATGTTCATTGATTACCTTCCAACATGCACTACTCATGTCCATTGATTACCTTCCAACATGCACTACCCATGTTCATTGATTACCTTCCAACATGCACTATCCATGTCCATTGATTACCTTCCAACATGCACTATCCATGTCCATTGATTACCTTCCAACATGAACTACCCATGTCCATTGATTACCTTCCAACATGCACTACCCATGTCCATTGATTGCCTACCAACATGCACTACCCATGTCCATTGATTACCTTCCAACATGCACTACTCATGTTCATTGATTACCTTCCAACATGAACTACCCATGTTCATTGATTACCTTCCAACATGAACTACCCATGTTCATTGATTACCTTCCAACATGCACTATCCATGTCCATTGATTACCTTCCAACATGAACTACCCATGTCCATTGATTACCTTCCAACATGCACTACACATGTCCATTGATTGCCTTCCAACATGCACTACCCATGTTCATTGATTACCTTCCAACATGCACTACTCATGTTCATTGATTACCTTCCAACATGAACTACCCATGTTCATTGATTACCTTCCAACATGAACTACCCATGTTCATTGATTACCTTCCAACATGCACTACCCATGTTCATTGTTTACCTTCCAACATGAACTACAAATGTTCATTGATTACCTTCCAACATGCACTACCCGTGTTCATTGATTACCTTCCAACATGAACTACCCATATCCATTGATTACCTTCCAACATGAACTATTCATGTTCATTGATTACTTTCCAACATGCACTACCCATGTCCATTGATTACCTTCCAACATGAACTAAACATGTTCATTGATTACCTTCCAACATGCACTACTCATGTCCATTGATTACCTTCCAACATGCACTACCCATGTTCATTGATTACCTTCCAACATGCACTATCCATGTCCATTGATTACCTTCCAACATGAACTACCCATGTCCATTGATTACCTTCCAACATGAACTACCCATGTCCATTGATTACCTTCCAACATGCACTATCCATGTCCATTGATTACCTTCCAACATGAACTACCCATGTCCATTGATTACCTTCCAACATGCACTACCCATGTCCATTGATTGCCTTCCAACATGCACTACCCATGTTCATTGATTACCTTCCAACATGCACTACTCATGTTCATTGATTACCTTCCAACATGCACTACCCATGTTCATTGATTACCTTCCAACATGCACTACCCATGTCCATTGATTACCTTCCAACATGTACTACCCATGTTCATTGATTACCTTCCAACATGCACTACTCATGTCCATTGATTACCTACCAACATGAACTACCCATGTACATTGATCACCTTCCAATTTGCACTACTCATGTCCATTGATTACCTTCCAACATGCACTACCCATGTCCATTGAATACCTTCCAACATGAACTACCCATGTCCATTGATTACTTTCCAACATGTACTACCCATGTTCATTGATTACCTTCCAACATGCACTACCCATGTTCATTGATTACCTTCCAACATGCACTACCCATGTCCATTGATTACCTTCCAACATGCACTACCCATGTTCATTGATTACCTTCCAACATGAACTACCCATGTTCATTGATTACCTTCCAACATGTACTACCCATGTTCATTGATTACCTTCCAACATGAACTACTCATGTTCATTGATTACCTTCCAACATGCACTACTCATGTCCATTGATTACCTACCAACATGAACTACCCATGTACATTGATTACCTTCCAACATGAACTATTCATGTTCATTGATTACCTTCCAACATGCACTACCCATGTCCATTGATTACCTTCCAACATGCACTACCCATGTTCAATGTTTACCTTCCAACATGAACTATTCATGTTCATTGATTACCTTCCAACATGCACTACCCATGTCCATTGATTACCTTCCAACATGCACTACCCATGTTCATTGTTTACCTTCCAACATGAACTACAAATGTTCATTGATTACCTTCCAACATGCACTACCCATATCCATTGATTACCTTCGAACATGAACTACCCATGTTCATTGTTTACCTTCCAACATGAACTACCCATGTTCATTGATTACCTTCCAACATGAACTACCCATGTTCATTGGTTACCTTCCAACATGCACTACCCGTGTTCATTGATTACCTTCCAACATGAACTACCCATGTTCATTGATTACCTTCCAACATGAACTATTCATGTTCATTGATTACCTTCCAACATGCACTACCCATGTCCATTGATTACCTTCCAACATGAACTACCAAAGTCCATTGATTACCTTCCAACATGAACTACCCATGTCAATTGATTACTTTCCAACATGAACTATTCATGTTCATTGATTACCTTCCAACATGAACTACCCATGTTCATTGATTACCATCCAACATGAACTACCCATGTCCATTGATTACCTTCCAACATGCACTACCCGTGTTCATTGATTACCTTCCAACATGAACTACCCATATCCATTGATTACCTTCCAACATGAACTATTCATGTTCATTGATTACTTTCCAACATGCACTACCCATGTCCATTGATTACCTTCCAACATGAACTACCCATGTTCATTGATTACCTTCCAACATGCACTACTCATGTCCATTGATTACCTTCCAACATGCACTACCCATGTTCATTGATTACCTTCCAACATGCACTATCCATGTCCATTGATTACCTTCCAACATGAACTACCCATGTCCATTGATTACCTTCCAACATGAACTACCCATGTCCATTGATTACCTTCCAACATGCACTATCCATGTCCATTGATTACCTTCCAACATGAACTACCCATGTCCATTGATTACCTTCCAACATGCACTACCCATGTCCATTGATTGCCTACCAACATGCACTACCCATGTCCATTGATTACCTTCCAACATGCACTACTCATGTTCATTGATTACCTTCCAACATGAACTACTCATGTTCATTGATTACCTTCCAACATGCACTACTCATGTCCATTGATTACCTACCAACATGAACTACCCATGTACATTGATTACCTTCCAACATGAACTATTCATGTTCATTGATTACCTTCCAACATGCACTACCCATGTCCATTGATTACCTTCCAACATGCACTACCCATGTTCATTGATTACCTTCCAACATGAACTACCCATGTTCATTGATTACCTTCCAACATGCACTATCCATGTCCATTGATTACCTTCCAACATGAACTACCCATGTCCATTGATTACCTTCCAACATGCACTACACATGTCCATTGATTGCCTTCCAACATGCACTACCCATGTTCATTGATTACCTTCCAACATGCACTACTCATGTTCATTGATTACCTTCCAACATGAACTACCCATGTTCATTGATTACCTTCCAACATGAACTACCCATGTTCATTGATTACCTTCCAACATGCACTACCCATGTTCATTGTTTACCTTCCAACATGAACTACAAATGTTCATTGATTACCTTCCAACATGCACTACCCGTGTTCATTGATTACCTTCCAACATGAACTACCCATATCCATTGATTACCTTCCAACATGAACTATTCATGTTCATTGATTACTTTCCAACATGCACTACCCATGTCCATTGATTACCTTCCAACATGAACTAAACATGTTCATTGATTACCTTCCAACATGCACTACTCATGTCCATTGATTACCTTCCAACATGCACTACCCATGTTCATTGATTACCTTCCAACATGCACTATCCATGTCCATTGATTACCTTCCAACATGAACTACCCATGTCCATTGATTACCTTCCAACATGAACTACCCATGTCCATTGATTACCTTCCAACATGCACTATCCATGTCCATTGATTACCTTCCAACATGAACTACCCATGTCCATTGATTACCTTCCAACATGCACTACCCATGTCCATTGATTGCCTTCCAACATGCACTACCCATGTTCATTGATTACCTTCCAACATGCACTACTCATGTTCATTGATTACCTTCCAACATGCACTACCCATGTTCATTGATTACCTTCCAACATGAACTACCCATGTTCATTGATTACCTTCCAACATGAACTACCCATGTTCATTGATTACCTTCCAACATGCACTACCCATGTCCATTGATTACCTTCCAACATGAACTATTCATGTTCATTGATTACTTTCCAACATGCACTACCCATGTCCATTGATTACCTTCCAACATGAACTACCCATGTTCATTGATTACCTTCCAACATGTACTACCCATGTTCATTGATTACCTTCCAACATGAACTACTCATGTTCATTGATTACCTTCCAACATGCACTACCCATATCCATTGATTACCTTCCAACATGAACTATTCATGTTCATTGATTACTTTCCAACATGCACTACCCATGTCCATTGATTACCTTCCAACATGCACTACCCATATCCATTGATTACCTACCAACATGCACTACCCATATCCATTGATTACCCTCCAACATGAACTACCCATATCCATTGATTACCTTCAAACATGAACTATTCATGTTCATTGATTACCTTCCAACATGCACTACCCATGTCCATTGATTACCTTCCAACATGAACTACCAAAGTCCATTGATTACCTTCCAACATGAACTACCCATGTCAATTGATTACTTTCCAACATGAACTATTCATGTTCATTGATTACCTTCCAACATGAACTACCCATGTTCATTGATTACCATCCAACATGAACTACCCATGTCCATTGATTACCTTCCAACATGAACTACCCATGTCCATTGATTACTTTCCAACATGCACTACCCATGTTCATTGATTACCTTCCAACATGCACTACCCATGTCCATTGATTACCTTCCAACATGCACTATCCATGTCCATTGATTACCTTCCAACATGAACTACCGATTTCCATTGATTACCTTCCAAAATGCACTACCCATGTCCATTGATTACCTTCCAACATGCACTACCCATGTTCATTGATTACCTTCCAACATGCACTACTCATGTTCATTGAATACCTTCCAACATGAACTACCCATGTTCATTGATTACCTTCCAACATGAACTACCCATGTTCATTGATTACCTTCCAACATGAACTACCCATGTCCATTGATTACCTTCCAACATGAACTACCAATGTCCATTGATTACCTTCCAACATGCACTACCCATGTTCATTGATTACCTTCAAACATGAACTATTCATGTTCATTGATTACTTTCCAACATGCACTACCCATGTCCATTGATTACCTTCCAACATGAACTACCCATGTTCATTGATTACCTTCCAACATGTACTACCCATGTTCATTGATTACCTTCCAACATGAACTACTCATGTTCATTGATTACCTTCCAACACGCACTACCCATATCCATTGATTACCTTCCAACATGAACTATTCATGTTCATTGATTACCTTCCAACATGCACTACCCATGTCCATTGATTACCTTCCAACATGAACTACCAATGTCCATTGATTACCTTCCAACATGAACTACCCATGTCAATTGATTACTTTCAAACATGAACTATTCATGTTCATTGATTACCTTCCAACATGAACTACCCATGTTCATTGATTACCATCCAACATGAACTACCCATGTCCATTGATTACCTTCCAACATGAACTACCCATGTCCATTGATTACTTTCCAACATGCACTACTCATGTTCATTGATTACCTTCCAACATGCACTACCCATGTCCATTGATTACCTTCCAACATGCACTATCCATGTCCATTGATTACCTTCCAACATGAACTACCGATGTCCATTGATTACCTTCCAAAATGCACTACCCATGTCCATTGATTACCTTCCAACATGCACTACCCATGTTCATTGATTACCTTCCAACATGAACTACCCATGTTCATTGATTACCTTCCAACATGAACTACCCATGTCCATTGATTACCTTCCAACATGAACTACCCATGTCCATTGATTACCTTCCAACATGAACTACCCATGTTCATTGATTACCTTCCAACATGAACTACCCATGTCCATTGATTACCTTCCAACATGAACTACCCATGTCCATTGATTACCTTCCAACATGCACTACCCATGTCCATTGATTACCTTCAAACATGAACTTATCATGTTCATTGATTACCTACCAACATGAACTATTCATGTTCATTGATTACTTTCCAACATGCACTACCCATGTCCATTGATTACCTTCCAACATGAACTACCCATGTCAATTGATTACTTTCCAACATGAACTATTCATGTTCATTGATTACCTTCCAACATGAACTACCCATGTTCATTGATTACCATCCAACATGAACTACCCATGTCCATTGATTACCTTCCAACATGAACTACCCATGTCCATTGATTACTTTCCAACATGCACTACTCATGTTCATTGATTACCTTCCAACATGCACTACCCATGTCCATTGATTACCTTCCAACATGCACTATCCATGTCCATTGATTACCTTCCAACATGAACTACCGATTTCCATTGATTACCTTCCAAAATGCACTACCCATGTCCATTGATTACCTTCCAACATGCACTACCCATGTTCATTGATTACCTTCCAACATGCACTACTCATGTTCATTGATTACCTTCCAACATGAACTACCCATGTTCATTGATTACCTTCCAACATGAACTACCCATGTTCATTGATTACCTTCCAACATGAACTACCCATGTCCATTGATTACCTTCCAACATGAACTACCAATGTCCATTGATTACCTTCCAACATGCACTACCCATGTTCATTGATTACCTTCAAACATGAACTATTCATGTTCATTGATTACTTTCCAACATGCACTACCCATGTCCATTGATTACCTTCCAACATGAACTACCCATGTTCATTGATTACCTTCCAACATGTACTACCCATGTTCATTGATTACCTTCCAACATGAACTACTCATGTTCATTGATTACCTTCCAACACGCACTACCCATATCCATTGATTACCTTCCAACATGAACTATTCATGTTCATTGATTACCTTCCAACATGCACTACCCATGTCCATTGATTACCTTCCAACATGAACTACCAATGTCCATTGATTACCTTCCAACATGAACTACCCATGTCAATTGATTACTTTCCAACATGAACTATTCATGTTCATTGATTACCTTCCAACATGAACTACCCATGTTCATTGATTACCATCCAACATGAACTACCCATGTCCATTGATTACCTTCCAACATGAACTACCCATGTCCATTGATTACTTTCCAACATGCACTACTCATGTTCATTGATTACCTTCCAACATGCACTACCCATGTCCATTGATTACCTTCCAACATGCACTATCCATGTCCATTGATTACCTTCCAACATGAACTACCGATGTCCATTGATTACCTTCCAAAATGCACTACCCATGTCCATTGATTACCTTCCAACATGCACTACCCATGTTCATTGATTACCTTCCAACATGAACTACCCATGTTCATTGATTACCTTCCAACATGAACTACCCATGTCCATTGATTACCTTCCAACATGAACTACCCATGTCCATTGATTACCTTCCAACATGCACTACCCATGTTCATTGATTACCTTCCAACATGAACTACCCATGTCCATTGATTACCTTCCAACATGAACTACCCATGTCCATTGATTACCTTCCAACATGCACTACCCATGTTCATTGATTACCTTCAAACATGAACTTATCATGTTCATTGATTACCTACCAACATGAACTATTCATGTTCATTGATTACTTTCCAACATGCACTACCCATGTCCATTGATTACCTTCCAACATGAACTACCCATGTTCATTGATTACCTTCCAATTTGCACTACTCATGTCCATTGATTACCTTCCAACATGCACTACCCATGTTCATTGATTACCTTCCAACATGCACTACCCATGTCCATTGATTACCTTCCAACATGAACTACCCATGTCCATTGATTACTTTCCAACATGAACTATCCATGTCCATTGATTACTTTCCAACATGAACTATCCATGTCCATTGATTACTTTCCAACATGTACTACCCATGTTCATTGATTACCTTCCAACATGCACTACCCATTTTCATTGACTACCTTCAAACATGATCTACCCATGTTCATTGATTACCTTCCAACATGAACTACTCATGTTCATTGATTACCTTCCAACATGTACTACCCATGTTCATTGATTACCTTCCAACATGAACTACTCATGTTCATTGATTACCTTCCAACATGCACTACCCATGTACATTGATTACCTTCCAACATGAACTACCCATGTACATTGATTACCTTCCAATTTGCACTACTCATGTCCATTGATTACCTTCCAACATGCACTACCCATGTTCATTGATTACCTTCCAACATGAACTACCCATGTCCATTGATTACCTTCCAACATGAACTACCCATGTCCATTGATTACCTTCGAACATGAACTACCCATGTTCATTGATTACCTTCCAACATGAACTACCCATGTTCATTGATTACCTTCCAACATGAACTACCCATGTCCATTGATTACCTTCGAACATGAACTACCCATGTTCATTGATTACCTTCCAACATGAACTACCCATGTTCATTGATTACCTTCCAACATGAACTACCCATGTCCATTGATTACCTTCGAACATGAACTACCCATGTTCATTGATTACCTTCCAACATGAACTACCCATGTTCATTGATTACCTTCCAACATGAACTACCCATGTCCATTGATTACCTTCCAACATGAACTACCCATGTTCATTGATTACCTTCCAACATGCACTACTCATGTTCATTGATTACCTTCCAACATGAACTACCCATGTTCATTGATTACCTTCCAACATGAACTACCCATGTTCATTGATTACCTTCCAACATGCACTACCCATGTTCATTGTTTACCTTCCAACATGAACTACAAATGTTCATTGATTACCTTCCAACATGCACTACCCGTGTTCATTGATTACCTTCCAACATGAACTACCCATATCCATTGATTACCTTCCAACATGAACTACCCATGTCCATTGATTACCTTCCAACATGCACTACTCATGTTCATTGACTACCTTCCAACATGAACTACCCATGTTCATTGACTACCTTCCAACATGAACTACCCATGTCCATTGATTACCTTCCAACATGAACTACCCATGTCCATTGATTACTTTCCAACATGCACTACTCATGTTCATTGATTACCTTCCAACATGCACTACCCATGTCCATTGATTACCTTCCAACATGCACTATCCATGTCCATTGATTACCTTCCAACATGAACTACCGATGTCCATTGATTACCTTCCAAAATGCACTACCCATGTCCATTGATTACCTTCCAACATGCACTACCCATGTTCATTGATTACCTTCCAACATGAACTACCCATGTTCATTGATTACCTTCCAACATGAACTACCCATGTCCATTGATTACCTTCCAACATGAACTACCCATGTCCATTGATTACCTTCCAACATGCACTACCCATGTTCATTGATTACCTTCCAACATGAACTACCCATGTCCATTGATTACCTTCCAACATGAACTACCCATGTCCATTGATTACCTTCCAACATGCACTACCCATGTTCATTGATTACCTTCAAACATGAACTTATCATGTTCATTGATTACCTACCAACATGAACTATTCATGTTCATTGATTACTTTCCAACATGCACTACCCATGTCCATTGATTACCTTCCAACATGAACTACCCATGTTCATTGATTACCTTCCAATTTGCACTACTCATGTCCATTGATTACCTTCCAACATGCACTACCCATGTTCATTGATTACCTTCCAACATGCACTACCCATGTCCATTGATTACCTTCCAACATGAACTACCCATGTCCATTGATTACCTTCCAACATGAACTATCCATGTCCATTGATTACTTTCCAACATGAACTATCCATGTCCATTGATTACTTTCCAACATGTACTACCCATGTTCATTGATTACCTTCCAACATGCACTACCCATTTTCATTGACTACCTTCCAACATGATCTACCCATGTTCATTGATTACCTTCCAACATGAACTACTCATGTTCATTGATTACCTTCCAACATGTACTACCCATGTTCATTGATTACCTTCCAACATGAACTACCCATGTCCATTGATTACCTTCGAACATGAACTACCCATGTTCATTGATTACCTTCCAACATGAACTACCCATGTTCATTGATTACCTTCCAACATGAACTACCCATGTCCATTGATTACCTTCGAACATGAACTACCCATGTTCATTGATTACCTTCCAACATGAACTACCCATGTCCATTGATTACCTTCCAACATGAACTACCCATGTCCATTGATTACCTTCGAACATGAACTACCCATGTTCATTGATTACCTTCCAACATGAACTACCCATGTTCATTGATTACCTTCCAACATGAACTACCCATGTCCATTGATTACCTTCCAACATGAACTACCCATGTTCATTGATTACCTTCCAACATGCACTACTCATGTTCATTGATTACCTTCCAACATGAACTACCCATGTTCATTGATTACCTTCCAACATGAACTACCCATGTTCATTGATTACCTTCCAACATGCACTACCCATGTTCATTGTTTACCTTCCAACATGAACTACAAATGTTCATTGATTACCTTCCAACATGCACTACCCATATCCATTGATTACCTACCAACATGAACTATTCATGTTCATTGATTACTTTCCAACATGCACTACCCATGTCCATTGATTACCTTCCAACATGAACTACCCATGTTCATTGATTACCTTCCAATTTGCACTACTCATGTCCATTGATTACCTTCCAACATGCACTACCCATGTTCATTGATTACCTTCCAACATGCACTACCCATGTCCATTGATTACCTTCCAACATGAACTACCCATGTCCATTGATTACTTTCCAACATGAACTATCCATGTCCATTGATTACTTTCCAACATGAACTATCCATGTCCATTGATTACTTTCCAACATGTACTACCCATGTTCATTGATTACCTTCCAACATGCACTACCCATTTTCATTGACTACCTTCCAACATGATCTACCCATGTTCATTGATTACCTTCCAACATGAACTACTCATGTTCATTGATTACCTTCCAACATGTACTACCCTTGTTCATTGATTACCTTCCAACATGAACTACTCATGTTCATTGATTACCTTCCAACATGCACTACCCATGTACATTGATTACCTTCCAACATGAACTACCCATGTACATTGATTACCTTCCAATTTGCACTACTCATGTCCATTGATTACCTTCCAACATGCACTACCCATGTTCATTGATTACCTTCCAACATGAACTACCCATGTCCATTGATTACCTTCCAACATGAACTACCCATGTCCATTGATTACCTTCGAACATGAACTACCCATGTTCATTGATTACCTTCCAACATGAACTACCCATGTTCATTGATTACCTTCCAACATGAACTACCCATGTCCATTGATTACCTTCGAACATGAACTACCCATGTTCATTGATTACCTTCCAACATGAACTACCCATGTTCATTGATTACCTTCCAACATGAACTACCCATGTCCATTGATTACCTTCGAACATGAACTACCCATGTTCATTGATTACCTTCCAACATGAACTACCCATGTTCATTGATTACCTTCCAACATGAACTACCCATGTCCATTGATTACCTTCCAACATGAACTACCCATGTTCATTGATTACCTTCCAACATGCACTACTCATGTTCATTGATTACCTTCCAACATGAACTACCCATGTTCATTGATTACCTTCCAACATGAACTACCCATGTTCATTGATTACCTTCCAACATGCACTACCCATGTTCATTGTTTACCTTCCAACATGAACTACAAATGTTCATTGATTACCTTCCAACATGCACTACCCGTGTTCATTGATTACCTTCCAACATGAACTACCCATATCCATTGATTACCTTCCAACATGAACTATTCATGTTCATTGATTACTTTCCAACATGCACTACCCATGTCCATTGATTACCTTCCAACATGAACTACCCATGTTCATTGATTACCTTCCAACATGCACTACTCATGTCCATTGATTACCTTCCAACATGCACTACCCATGTTCATTGATTACCTTCCAACATGCACTATCCATGTCCATTGATTACCTTCCAACATGAACTACCCATGTCCATTGATTACCTTCCAACATGAACTACCCATGTCCATTGATTACCTTCCAACATGCACTATCCATGTCCATTGATTACCTTCCAACATGAACTACCCATGTCCATTGATTACCTTCCAACATGCACTACCCATGTCCATTGATTGCCTTCCAACATGCACTACCCATGTTCATTGATTACCTTCCAACATGCACTACTCATGTTCATTGATTACCTTCCAACATGCACTACCCATGTTCATTGATTACCTTCCAACATGAACTACCCATGTTCATTGATTACCTTCCAACATGAACTACCCATGTTCATTGATTACTTTCCAACATGAACTATCCATGTCCATTGATTACTTTCCAACATGAACTATCCATGTCCATTGATTACTTTCCAACATGTACTACCCATGTTCATTGATTACCTTCCAACATGCACTACCCATTTTCATTGACTACCTTCCAACATGATCTACCCATGTTCATTGATTACCTTCCAACATGAACTACTCATGTTCATTGATTACCTTCCAACATGTACTACCCATGTTCATTGATTACCTTCCAACATGAACTACTCATGTTCATTGATTACCTTCCAACATGCACTACCCATGTACATTGATTACCTTCCAACATGAACTACCCATGTACATTGATTACCTTCCAATTTGCACTACTCATGTCCATTGATTACCTTCCAACATGCACTACCCATGTTCATTGATTACCTTCCAACATGAACTACCCATGTCCATTGATTACCTTCCAACATGAACTACCCATGTCCATTGATTACCTTCCAACATGAACTACCCATGTTCATTGATTACCTTCCAACATGAACTACCCATGTTCATTGATTACCTTCCAACATGAACTACCCATGTCCATTGATTACCTTCGAACATGAACTACCCATGTTCATTGATTACCTTCCAACATGAACTACCCATGTTCATTGATTACCTTCCAACATGAACTACCCATGTCCATTGATTACCTTCGAACATGAACTACCCATGTTCATTGATTACCTTCCAACATGAACTACCCATGTTCATTGATTACCTTCCAACATGAACTACCCATGTCCATTGATTACCTTCCAACATGAACTACCCATGTTCATTGATTACCTTCCAACATGCACTACTCATGTTCATTGATTACCTTCCAACATGAACTACCCATGTTCATTGATTACCTTCCAACATGAACTACCCATGTTCATTGATTACCTTCCAACATGCACTACCCATGTTCATTGTTTACCTTCCAACATGAACTACAAATGTTCATTGATTACCTTCCAACATGCACTACCCGTGTTCATTGATTACCTTCCAACATGAACTACCCATATCCATTGATTACCTTCCAACATGAACTATTCATGTTCATTGATTACTTTCCAACATGCACTACCCATGTCCATTGATAACCTTCCAACATGAACTACCCATGTTCATTGATTACCTTCCAACATGCACTACTCATGTCCATTGATTACCTTCCAACATGCACTACCCATGTTCATTGATTACCTTCCAACATGCACTATCCATGTCCATTGATTACCTTCCAACATGAACTACCCATGTCCATTGATTACCTTCCAACATGAACTACCCATGTCCATTGATTACCTTCCAACATGCACTATCCATGTCCATTGATTACCTTCCAACATGAACTACCCATGTCCATTGATTACCTTCCAACATGCACTACCCATGTCCATTGATTGCCTTCCAACATGCACTACCCATGTTCATTGATTACCTTCCAACATGCACTACTCATGTTCATTGATTACCTTCCAACATGCACTACCCATGTTCATTGATTACCTTCCAACATGAACTACCCATGTTCATTGATTACCTTCCAACATGAACTACCCATGTTCATTGATTACCTTCCAACATGCACTACCCATGTCCATTGATTACCTTCCAACATGAACTATTCATGTTCATTGATTACTTTCCAAAATGCACTACCCATGTCCATTGATTACCTTCCAACATGAACTACCCATGTTCATTGATTACCTTCCAACATGTACTACCCATGTTCATTGATTACCTTCCAACATGAACTACTCATGTTCATTGATTACCTTCCAACATGCACTACCCATATCCATTGATTACCTTCCAACATGAACTATTCATGTTCATTGATTACTTTCCAACATGCACTACCCATGTCCATTGATTACCTTCCAACATGCACTATCCATATCCATTGATTACCTACCAACATGCACTACCCATGTACATTGATTACCTTCCAACATGAACTACCCATGTCAATTGATTACTTTCCAACATGAACTATTCATGTTCATTGATTACCTTCCAACATGAACTACCCATGTTCATTGATTACCATCCAACATGAACTACCCATGTCCATTGATTACCTTCCAACATGAACTACCCATGTCCATTGATTACTTTCCAACATGCACTACTCATGTTCATTGATTACCTTCCAACATGCACTACCCATGTCCATTGATTACCTTCCAACATGCACTATCCATGTCCATTGATTACCTTCCAACATGAACTACCGATGTCCATTGATTACCTTCCAAAATGCACTACCCATGTCCATTGATTACCTTCCAACATGCACTACCCATGTTCATTGATTACCTTCCAACATGCACTACTCATGTTCATTGATTACCTTCCAACATGAACTACCCATGTTCATTGATTACCTTCCAACATGAACTCCCCATGTTCATTGATTACCTTCCAACATGAACTACCCATGTCCATTGATTACCTTCCAACATGAACTACCCATGTCCATTGATTACCTTCCAACATGCACTACCCATGTTCATTGATTACCTTCAAACATGAACTATTCATGTTCATTGATTACTTTCCAACATGCACTACCCATGTCCATTGATTACCTTCCAACATGAACTACCCATGTTCATTGATTACCTTCCAACATGTACTACCCATGTTCATTGATTACCTTCCAACATGAACTACTCATGTTCATTGATTACCTTCCAACATGCACTACCCATATCCATTGATTACCTTCCAACATGAACTATTCATGTTCAATTATTACTTTCCAACATGCACTACCCATGTCCATTGATTACCTTCCAACATGCACTACCCATATCCATTGATTACCTACCAACATGCACTACCCATATCCATTGATTACCCTCCAACATGAACTACCCATATCCATTGATTACCTTCCAACATGAACTATTCATGTTCATTGATTACCTTCCAACATGCACTACCCATGTCCATTGATTACCTTCCAACATGAACTACCAATGTCCATTGATTACCTTCCAACATGAACTACCCATGTCAATTGATTACTTTCCAACATGAACTATTCATGTTCATTGATTACCTTCCAACATGAACTACCCATGTTCATTGATTACCATCCAACATGAACTACCCATGTCCATTGATTACCTTCCAACATGAACTACCCATGTCCATTGATTACTTTCCAACATGCACTACTCATGTCCATTGATTACCTTCCAACATGCACTATCCATGTCCATTGATTACCTTCCAACATGAACTACCGATGTCCATTGATTACCTTCCAAAATGCACTACCCATGTCCATTGATTACCTTCCAACATGCACTACCCATGTTCATTGATTACCTTCCAACATGCACTACTCATGTTCATTGATTACCTTCCAACATGAACTACCCATGTTCATTGATTACCTTCCAACATGAACTACCCATGTTCATTGATTACCTTCCAACATGAACTACCCATGTCCATTGATTACCTTCCAACATGAACTACCCATGTCCATTGATTACCTTCCAACATGAACTACCCATGTCCATTGATTACCTTCCAACATGCACTACCCATGTCCATTGATTACCTTCCAACATGAACTACCCATGTCCATTGATTACTTTCCAACATGAACTATCCATGTCCATTGATTACTTTCCAACATGTACTACCCATGTTCATTGATTACCTTCCAACATGCACTACCCATTTTCATAGACTACCTTCCAACATGAACTACCCATGTTCATTGATTACCTTCCAACATGAACTACTCATGTTCATTGATTACCTTCCAACATGTACTACCCATGTTCATTGATTACCTTCCAACATGAACTACTCATGTTCATTGATTACCTTCCAACATGAACTACCCATGTTCATTGATTACCTTCCAACATGAACTACTCATGTTCATTGATTACCTTCCAACATGTACTACCCATGTTCATTGATTACCTTCCAACATGAACTACCCATGTTCATTGATTACCTTCCAACATGAACTACCCATGTCCATTGATTACCTTCCAACATGAACTACCCATGTCCATTGATTACCTTCGAACATGAACTACCCATGTTCATTGATTACCTTCCAACATGAACTACCCATGTTCATTGATTACCTTCCAACATGAACTACCCATGTCCATTGATTACCTTCGAACATGAACTACCCATGTTCATTGATTACCTTCCAACATGAACTACCCATGTTCATTGATTACCTTCCAACATGAACTACCCATGTCCATTGATTACCTTCCAACATGAACTACCCATGTCCATTGATTACCTTCCAACATGAACTACCCATGTTCATTGATTACCTTCCAAAATGCACTACTCATGTTCATTGATTACCTTCCAACATGAACTACCCATGTCCATTGATTACCTTCCAACATGAACTACCCATGTCCATTGATTACCTTCCAACATGAACTACCCATGTCCATTGATTACCTTCCAACATGAACTACCCATGTCCATTGATTACCTTCCAACATGAACTACCCATGTTCATTGATTACCTTCCAACATGAACTACCCATGTTCATTGATTACCTTCCAACATGAACTACCCATGTCCATTGATTACCTTCCAACATGCACTACTCATGTTCATTGACTACCTTCCAATATGAACTACCCATGTTCATTGATTACCTTCCAACATGAACTACCCATGTCCATTGATTACCTTCCAACATGCACTACTCATGTTCATTGACTACCTTCCAACATGAACTACCCATGTTCATTGACTACCTTCCAACATGAACTACCCATGTCCATTGATTTCCTTCCAACATGCACTACTCATGTTCATTGACTACCTTCCAACATGCACTACCCATGTTCATTGACTACCTTCCAACATGAACTACCCATGTCCATTGATTACCTTCCAACATGCACTACTCATGTCCATTGATTACCTTCCAACATGCACTACTCATGTCCATTGATTACCTTCCAACATGAACTACCAATGTCCATTGATTACCTTCCAACATGCACTACCCATGTCCATTGTTTACCTTCCAACATGCACTACTCATGTCCATTGATTACCTTCCAACATGAACTACCAATGTCCATTGTTTACCTTCCAACATGCACTACCCATGTTCATTGTTTACCTTCCAACATGCACTACTCATGTCCATTGATTACCTTCCAACATGAACTACCCATGTTCATTGTTTACCTTCCAACATGCACTACCCATGTCCATTGATTACCTTCCAACATGCACTACCCATGTCCATTGTTTACCTTCCAACATGCACTACCCATGTCCATTGTTTACCTTCCAACATGAACTACCCATGTTCATTGATTACCTTCCAACATGCACTACTCATGTTCATTGACTACCTTCCAACATGAACTACCCATGTTCATTGACTACCTTCCAACATGAACTACCCATGTCCATTGTTTACCTTCCAACATGAACTACCCATGTCCATTGTTTACCTTCCAACATGCACTACTCATGTCCATTGATTACCTTCCAACATGCACTACTCATGTTCATTGACTACCTTCCAACATGAACTACCCATGTTCATTGACTACCTTCCAACATGAACTACCCATGTCCATTGTTTACCTTCCAACATGAACTACCCATGTTCATTGATTACCTTCCAACATGCACTACTCATGTTCATTGACTACCTTCCAACATGAACTACTCATGTTCATTGATTACCTTCCAACATGCACTACCCATGTCCATTGTTTACCTTCCAACATGCACTACTCATGTTCATTGATTACCTTCCAACATGCACTACCCATGTCCATTGTTTACCTTCCAACATGCACTACCCATGTCCATTGATGACTTTCCAACATGAACTACTCATGTGCATTGATTACCTTCCAACATGCACTACCCATGTCCATTGTTTACCTTCCAACATGCACTACCCATGTCCATTGATTACCTTCCAACATGAACTACCCATGTTCATTGATTACCTTCCAACATGCACTACTCATGTTCATTGACTACCTTCCAACATGAACTACCCATGTTCATTGACTACCTTCCAACATGAACTACCCATGTCCATTGATTACCTTCCAACATGCACTACCCATGTACATTGATTACCTTCCAACATGAACTACTCATGTCCATTGATTACCTTCCAACATGCACTACCCATGTCCATTGATTACCTTCCAACATGAACTACCCATGTTAATTGATTTCCTTCCAACATGCACTACTCATGTCCATTGATTTCCTTCCAACATGCACTACTCATGTCCATTGATTACCTTCCAACATGCACTACCCATGTTCATTGATTACCTTCCAACATGCACTACCCATGTTCATTGATTACCTTCCAACATGCACTACCCATGTCCATTGATTACCTTCCAACATGCACTACCCATGTCCACTGATTACCTTCCAACATGAACTACCCATGTCCATTGTTTACCTTCCAACATGCACTACTCATGTCCATTGTTTACCTTCCAACATGCACTACTCATGTCCATTGATTACCTTCCAACATGAACTACCCATGTTCATTGATTACCTTCCAACATGCACTACTCATGTCCATTGTTTACCTTCCAACATGCACTACTCATGTCCATTGATTACCTTCCAACATGCACTACCCATGTCCATTGTTTACCTTCCAACATGAACTACCCATGTTCATTGTTTACCTTCCAACATGAACTACCCATGTTCATTGATTACCTTCCAACATGAACTACCCATGTTCATTGATTACCTTCCAACATGAACTACCCATGTCCATTGATTACCTTCCAACATGCACTACTCATGTTCATTGAATACCTTCCAATATGAACTACCCATGTTCATTGATT
This sequence comes from Gibbula magus, assembly GCA_936450465.1. Lineage (NCBI taxonomy): Eukaryota > Metazoa > Mollusca > Gastropoda > Trochida > Trochidae > Gibbula > Gibbula magus. Next base: position 42,722 of record OW388302.1, read on the forward strand.
ACCTTCCAACATGAACTACCCATGTCCATTGATTACCTTCCAACATGCACTACTCATGTTCATTGACTACCTTCCAACATGAACTACCCATGTTCATTGACTACCTTCCAACATGAACTACCCATGTCCATTGATTTCCTTCCAACATGCACTACTCATGTTCATTGACTACCTTCCAACATGCACTACCCATGTTCATTGACTACCTTCCAACATGAACTACCCATGTCCATTGATTACCTTCCAACATGCACTACTCATGTCCATTGATTACCTTCCAACATGCACTACTCATGTCCATTGATTACCTTCCAACATGAACTACCAATGTCCATTGATTACCTTCCAACATGCACTACCCATGTCCATTGTTTACCTTCCAACATGCACTACTCATGTCCATTGATTACCTTCCAACATGCACTACTAATGTCCATTGATTACCTTCCAACATGAACTACCCATGTCCATTGTTTACCTTCCAACATGCACTACCCATGTTCATTGTTTACCTTCCAACATGCACTACTCATGTCCATTGATTACCTTCCAACATGAACTACCCATGTTCATTGTTTACCTTCCAACATGCACTACCCATGTTCATTGATTACCTTCCAACATGCACTACCCATGTCCATTGTTTACCTTCCAACATGCACTACCCATGTCCATTGTTTACCTTCCAACATGCACTACTCATGTCCATTGTTTACCTTCCAACATGCACTACCCATGTCCATTGATTACCTTCCAACATGAACTACCCATGTTCATTGATTACCTTCCAACATGCACTACTCATGTTCATTGACTACCTTCCAACATGAACTACCCATGTTCATTGACTACCTTCCAACATGAACTACCCATGTCCATTGATTACCTTCCAACATGCACTACCCATGTACATTGATTACCTTCCAACATGAACTACTCATGTCCATTGATTACCTTCCAACATGCACTACCCATGTCCATTGATTACCTTCCAACATGAACTACCCATGTTAATTGATTACCTTCCAACATGCACTACTCATGTCCATTGATTTCCTTCCAACATGCACTACTCATGTCCATTGATTACCTTCCAACATGCACTACCCATGTTCATTGATTACCTTCCAACATGCACTACCCATGTTCATTGATTACCTTCCAACATGCACTACCCATGTCCATTGATTACCTTCCAACATGCACTACCCATGTCCACTGATTACCTTCCAACATGAACTACCCATGTCCATTGTTTACCTTCCAACATGCACTACTCATGTCCATTGTTTACCTTCCAACATGCACTACTCATGTCCATTGATTACCTTCCAACATGAACTACCCATGTTCATTGATTACCTTCCAACATGCACTACTCATGTCCATTGTTTACCTTCCAACATGCACTACTCATGTCCATTGTTTACCTTCCAACATGAACTACCCATGTCCATTGTTTACCTTCCAACATGAACTACCCATGTCCATTGATTACCTTCCAACATGAACTACCCATGTCCATTGTTTACCTTCCAACATGAACTACCCATGTCCATTGTTTACCTTCCAACATGCACTACTCATGTCCATTGATTACCTTCCAACATGCACTACCCATGTCCATTGATTCCTTTCCAACATGCACTACCCATGTTCATTGTTTACCTTCCAACATGCACTACTCATGTTCATTGTTTACCTTCCAACATGCACTACTCATGTCCATTGATTACCTTCCAACATGCACTACTCATGTCCATTGATTACCTTCCAACATGAACTACCCATGTCCATTGATTACCTTCCAACATGCACTACCCATGTCCATTGATTACCTTCCAACATGCACTACCCATGTCCATTGATTACCTTCTAACATGTACTACCCATGTTCATTGATTACCTTCTAACATGTACTACCCATGTTCATTGATTACCTTCCAACATGCACTACCCATGTCCATTGATTACCTTCTAACATGTACTACCCATGTCCATTGATTACCTTCTAACATGTACTACCCATGTCCATTGATTACCTTCTAACATGTACTACCCATGTCCATTGATTACCTTCCAACATGCACTACCCATGTTCATTGTTTACCTTCCAACATGCACTACCCATGTTCATTGTTTACCTTCCAACATGCACTACCCATGTTCATTGTTTACCTTCCAACATGAACTACCCATGTTCATTGATTACCTTCCAACATGCACTACTCATGTCCATTGATTACCTTCCAACATTCACTACCCATGTTCATTGTTTACCTTCCAACATGCACTACCCATGTCCATTGATTACCTTCCAACATGCACTACCCATGTCCATTGATTACCTTCTAACATGCACTACCCATGTTCATTGTTTACCTTCCAACATGCACTACCCATGTTCATTGTTTACCTTCCAACATGCACTACCCATGTCCATTGTTTACCTTCCAACATGCACTACTCATGTCCATTGTTTACCTTCCAACATGCACTACCCATGTTCATTGTTTACCTTCAAACATGAACTACCCATGTACATTGATTACCTTCCAACATGCACTACCCATGTCCATTGTTTACCTTCCAACATGCACTACTCATGTCCATTGTTTACCTTCCAACATGCACTACCCATGTTCATTGTTTACCTTCAAACATGAACTACCCATGTACATTGACTACCTTCCAACATGAACTACCCATGTACATTGTTTACCTTCCAACATGCACTACTCATGTCGTTTCGCTTCAAACTTGAACCCTTTTTGAACTATCAACTCGCCTAATGTCCTCAATGGTTTACTTTTGCAAACATTTAATACATTTAATACATTTAATACATATAATACATTTAATACATATAATACATTTAATGCATTTAATACATTTAATAATACATTTAATGCATTTAATACATTTAATGCATTTAATACATTTAATACATTTAATACATATAATACATTTAATATGTATAATGCATTTAATGCATTTAATACATATAATACATTTAATACATATAATACATTTAATGCATTTAATGCATTTGATACATTTAATACATTTTATACATTTAATACAGTTAATACACTTAATACATTTAATACATTTTATACATTTAATACAGTTAATACACTTAATACATTTAATGCATTTAATACAACCATTGACAGTACAGGAATATATACTCAAATTACAACAAAATGAACAATGAAGAGAAATAAACCGAGAACATCTTTTGTATTCATGTTGTTGTATTTATGTGATTTGAGGAAAAACAACGTGGATGACTGACTAGATATTAACGGAAGTGATGTTGAGCGAAGCCATGTAATACGTATACCGTAGACCTTATTCCTGGTGATTTATCTTATCATAAATAAGTAATATATTTAGCATTTATTGATACCAGAGACCTCAATTTGGATGAGATACCTTGTAATAAATATAGTATATAAAGAATGATTCATACAAAGGGAGGTAACTGAAGTTAGAACGGTCGAGCGTGTTGGGTGACAGAAGGTTAACAGACGCATAACTACAACAGATTAAACAGGGGAATCCCCTTGGTTTCATGTTCTGTTTAAACAGGTTAGGAAAATGGCGGCCATTCGACACACCCTATCCAGTTGTATGTAGGACGTGGTCCGTTGTAGGCTTATATGTGAGTATAATCAGTTATTTGAACGGTTACATGTGAGTGTAATCCGTTATCTGAAAGGCTACATGTGAGTATATATCGTTATTTGATAGGTTACATTTGAAACCCTATGTCCCTGTATGTAGAGTTGTGTACGTGTGCCTGTGAAGGTTGGCAGTTGGACAGACAGTGTTAGTTGAACCCTGCCATTATTGTGTCGAAATACTATAATGCATATTCCTGTTTAGTAAGCTGTATTTAGTTTATTTACAAACCTATAATTTTACTGCTTTTCTTAAATACGTAAGTTAGTAGCTGTAAACATATATATAGTATATATATTTCACGAAGAATCTTTACACAGACTAACTAACAAGTTAAAAAGTAAGATATTGGTTTTATCAATCAACATGAATACAGAGTAACAAACATATTAAACATAAGGATATTGGTTTTATCACTCAACATGAATACAGGCTAACAAACAAGTTCAACAGTAGGATATCGGTTTTATCACCCAACATGAATACAGACTAACAAGAAGATTAAACATAAGGATATTGGTTTTATCACTCAACATGAATACAGACTAACAAGAAGATTAAACATAAGGATATCGGTTTTATCACCCAACATGAATACAGACTAACAAGAAGATTAAACATAAGGATATTGGTTTTATCACTCAACATGAATACAGACTAACAAACAGGTTAAACATAAGGATATTGGTTTTATCACACAACATGAATACAGACTAACAAGAAGATTAAACATAAGGATATTGGTTTTATCACTCAACATGAATACAGACTAACAAACAAGTTAAACAGTAGGATATCGGTTTTATCACACAACATGAATACAGACTAACAATGCAAACGGGTTAAACAGCACGCTTTTGGTTTTATCACTCAACATGAACATATCAACGTAGTTAATAGTGGAATATATAATATAATCGTAACTAGGTCTCAAGAATCTCACTTAGCATACTATATTAACTGTGCGCTGAAGTGAGTAAGTTCTAGAATATTACATTGATCATGAGCTAGATCTTATGTCACGCAACTAGCGTTGTTCACTTCAGGAAACTAGCTAAATTGATTTATGACTTTTAAAGAGGTGCAGCATATCACAATGAGTTGACCTGGTTTCGCTTCAATACAAGGAAGTAAGACCAGACGGTTCTCGATTAAGATCCTAAGGCAGCGTTTGCTGACATCTAGAGTGTCACTATGGATACGTCACTGACAAAAGTCTGTAACTAAGTGCCGTGATTCATGAAAAAGTTCACATTTTCCGAAACTTAAACCAATGGGCTTTCACGTGATGTAATTAGTATCTCTGTAAAATTGTATTTTGTTGAGAAATGGCGAATTAAAAATCTTGCAAAAGAAACGCCACCAAAATACAAAAGGTTATTATTTTTCGAGGAACGAAACCTATCGATTGAAAACACTTTAAACATGTCTTCTAAATGTAACCTGTACATTCACTGTACGCAAATGCAAGTTTCTTTATTATTTTCGGAAAATTAACTTATTGGTCAACACTTTCAGATTGTGTACAAAGTTAACCAAATGAAAGATGGGTACAAACCATCAGCAGAATGGAGGTTTTGCATTAAAATATTCGATTGCAAGTAACCAAGTTGCCTAATCATGGATTGCACCCAGTGTACAATAGCGAGACTCGCTAAATTTTACAGACTAACTGGCAGCATTGCGTACAAGCCAAGGAGTGGAAAACCAAAGTTATCCACGCCGTAGAAAGACTGATCTGCTGACTTGTTACTCATTGAACAACTTTTCCAACCTCGGCCATTAACAATTCAGACTCCGCCTTTTCCTAATGTTTTTGTAAGCCTTCTTACACCGTCTAGCTTAAAATATCGTTATTCTATTCAATGTTCTAAAAAACTTGATGATCGAAAACTGGACAATTGACCCTTTACGTCACATCAATTTATGTTTTTGTTTAAACTGAAAGACCTTTCCAAATGAATGTATTTTCGATACATAATATTATAATATGCGTTTGTTTTCTTTTGCTTGCGTTTCTTTTGCAAGTCAGTTTAGAATGTCTGTAAAATTGTATTTTAATGAGAAATGACGAATTAAAAATCTTGAACGTATTTTCAATCACAAAACTGCCTGCAAGTGCGTGTTTGACGTAATAAAAATGTTACCTATTCGATTCAAAGGGTTGATATTCAATAGTAAGTGCATGCAAACTGTTTACATCATTATGCTCAGAATATCGTATCCTAGCTTATTAACAAAATAAGACATTCATGAATATATTCTTGTTTGAAAAAAATGACACATTTGCTAAAATATCGGCAAATGAAAACCTCAATCGATTACTTTTTGTAAAACCCATGACAATAAACTAAGAATTTCACTTACACTTTAAAACATCTCATAATCTCTCAAAACATAAATAAACACGTTTCTGTGCAATGTTTGTAAATTCTTGTTTCCAAATATAACAATATGGAAAACTTCCCACTATTTCTTACGTTACGCGGATTATTCCGAATGTCCAGTCGCCGCTGTCATGTCAAGGTCTCACCATGTTATCTTAAGTTGTGAGCGCCCTTCTTATCAATATTTACTTATTGAACTCGCTTGGCCTACGAGAAGGTATATCTCCCTATGCAATTGGAAGGTATGAGACCCTTTCCCACATTTTATTAAAAAAACATTTAGAAGCATGTTACTTATATATACACACACAGAACAAATTATTGCAACACCGAAGTTACATAAACAGATAAAACATTGTTGTACAAAAGAGTCGATAGTAACCATAAAACGATGATTTAGAAGCTATAAAACGGGACTGATATTAAAATTATGATTCATTCTTTTTTTTATTTTTTGTTTTGAAATAAACTGGTATGCCTCTCCAACAAGTCCAGTACCGTTATCCTGGAATATGAAAGTCGATAGTTTCTGCTATAATGTGTTTAATTTAATTCCTTTAATGAATAGATGATCTGTTTAGTAAGTGGCTTTTGGGAGAAGTTAAAGCAGTATGACGTTCAAAGATAAAATATATTTTAAATTCAATAAAAGTTAAACAAATCATCTGGCCGGTATGTAATGTATGACTGTATTGAATGTCTCGCCAGAGGAAGATGAATTGTCTTTCAAAGTGGTACAATCAAAACGATTCAAATTAATTGCAAATCCTTGTGATTTTAGACTCTTTGCTAATCAAACTGACACAACATTTAAGTAAAACTTCAACCATCGGTAAGTTCCTAATTTATCGTGATAACAAAATGCTTTATGGATGAATGTAAACTTCATAATAAGAATGTTGATTTCAAGAACTGAAACTTGTTTGAATTCAAGAACAATAGTTATTTTCTATGGAAATACAGTACCGTTGCAATTTAATCAATACAACGCTAAATTGTTTCAATGATTGATTTTTAACTTACAAACTAGTCATTACATAAACAATCTTCAAATAACGATTCATTCATTCACATATTTGAAGCTATATCATTCCAAGCATCTCATCTTAGGCTCTTAATCAAGGTGTTGCAATACTTTTTTCCAGGTGTATATACACAGAATCTCACCCAAGTGTCTTCTGATATCAAATATATAAATACGAGTTGATAAAAGTTACAAATATCCGACACTTGCCGAGGATATTTTGACTTTTATCAACAAGACACGAGGGTGAGTTTCTATTTATCATAAAAAATCATTCTTCTTTAGTTTTTAATGAAACATGGAAATATCTGAACACAAAACTGCCATTTGGCTTCCAGTGCTGTGATGTCATAGCATTGTGACGTCATTGTGGTTATGACGTCATAACATTGTGATGTCATTACTTGATGATGCAAAATCATTGTGATGTCATGTAGCTGACGCCAACAGGGCATTGTTCAAAATCTACTGTCAAAACGATATCTCCTAGGAGATATTGCTTGATCTCATACAAGTGATATCTCCTGTAGAACCCAGTTTTGGATGATAAATACCTTTATCATATACCTATCAATAATATGGGATGTTTTGCATATGTGATAGAGGTAAGAACACACCACCCATATCGCTGCCCGGTCCGAAAATCCATATCAGCCATATCAGCCCGGTCCGCAAATCCATATCAATATCAGCCCGGGTGACATTAGGTTAGAGTGATCTCCCTTTGCTCACATACACGCTAACATTGGTAACGTCAGAAGCGAAGCATTGACAGAGTAGTATATTTCAGAGTAGTCTCCAAACAAGGATGTTGTTGATGCTTTTAACTTACAATCTTATTAACATAATTAGATATACATTAATTGGAAAATTGAATAGGAGGCACGGCTAAACTATTTTGAACAAATTATGTCTTGCAGGCCCCTCAAAGTAAATATATAAAAGTAAAATAGCTCAAATGGATGGGATTTGTTCTTTTGTACCAGAATTCTTCTACAAGTTATAATTTTACAGTTGTATATGAGCAAAACAGCAAAAGCCGTGTTACCGCCGAGAATCACTGTGACGTCACAAGTGAAACATGACGTCATAGACGCTTGCCTTTCACAGCTGTTTCGAAACCAAACGGAATGTCAGCCGTTGATCGGGAAAACGAAAGCAGTCTACATGTATGTGTAGTGATTATCATACTGATGCATAGTCGTGTTTTATAAGATAACCAATCAGTGAAATAATGAAAATCATTACATATTTAGAAAGTTTAGGATGCATGCGTAGGCTACTTAGGCTACCTAAATCTAACATTGATATACCGGAGGTGACAGAGAACGATGTTCTTCTTTATTTTGTTTAAAACACTTAAAAATCAGTGCGGTTGCACTGTCACGTCGTGTTTATGGTATGATTTGGCAAAATTACGTGTCTTCGTTTGAAACAAAGACATGTAAAACGTTTAAAATTTTCGAGTCGATACGCTCATTTGGTCGCCATATTTGTTGAAATTTCAAGAGGAGATTCTAAGGTGACGTCACCTAGAAACAAAGCGATAATGGCCCGTCGTCAGCGTTTAGAGGGCCGTTATCATTTGCAGCGGCCCGCTCATTTCTGATAACAGGAGGGCGGTTTCATGATAATTCAATCCATTTTAGCTTTAATATAGGGGTAACGTTGTTTTTCAGGGCATTATCATTTGCAGAAGCCTGAGGTCTTCAATTAACTGCCCGACGAAGGAGGGCAGTTGAAGAAGACCGAGGGCTTCTGCAAATGATAATGCCCTGAAAAACAACGTTAACCCGATTATAATATATGATAAAAAGGTTACAACATGTCAGTTTTCATACCATACCCCATATCAGCCCTCGACCCATATCAGCCCTCTGGCCTGCGGCCCTCGCGCTGATATGGGGGTCTCGGGCTGATATGAGGTATGGTATGAACAATGACATGTTATAACCTCTATTATCAACCTACCAGCCATATAACGTGATACTTGAAACGACCTTTCTAAACCGTATCACCCGGTACGAGGGAATTACAACCTTGTAATTCCCTCCAGGAGGGTTTACACAGACAGTTGTAAACACTGTTAGAAGGAATTATAATGATTGTAAACCCTGATATATCTGTTAAGATGACGGCTTGAAAGTAAATGTCTGAAGAAACTAACTTAGACTAATTTTGAAAGATTTCATAAGTTTACGACAGAATATGTAGAGCAAATGTTTTGCAGAAAGTGCGTCTCGAACCCGTATCCACCATCACTTGTAGTTAATGAGTCAACGCCTCAGACTACTGCGCTAAGGGGACAGACGAGAAACAACGGTACAAAAGAAACTCATATATAGCGCGGCTGTTAACAGGCTGACATCACCGAGGGATCCTCATTATAAAGCCAGGGATCCGCAAGATCCTCAATATAACGCGATAACAAGTAAAAAGCCTGTTTTACACTTAAAAACGGTTGATAATACAGATAACAAATTCTACCTCGGATATGGTAAGGTTGTAGACCCTGATAGTCAGGAAGCACCCTCGGATGCTTCTAACCTTACCATATCCTCGGTAGCATTGGTTATCCTTATAAGTACACATCATAATGCATCAAACATATATAGAATACTAAACAACGTCCCGTTTGATAACATGTTTATGAAATGAGTGAATGGCTTGATATTTTAACGAGCGAAAGCAAGTTAAATACCCATGCCATTCACGAGTTTCATAAACATGTTATCAAACGGGACCGAGTTTATAAGTTATTTATTACTCAATCATTTAAATAGCACTGAATTGCAAGAAAATCGTTTTAGTGACGTTTACTTGCAGATAGGTGACCCGCTATTGTGACGTCAACCAAACACGACTGTGACGTCACGCGCCGATTATGACGTTACGGCAGCACGCGGTGGTATCACACATGTGTGTAACCAACTCATTGTTATCTAATGAGTGATCTCACAATGGTTGAGTAATAAAAAGGTATACCTTACCCTGATCCGTCCTATAGCGATACAAGATTACAAATCCTATGCCGCCCATGTGATATCCAAGTTGTTACTACACTTAACGTAGAATTTTATGTTTTTATATTTGCAACGATTGCCAAGATGAATTCAAACCCTGTAAGTGGAATTTAGAGGCTAGATTTATTTTTATTCTCCACGTCTAACGTTAGTTGCAAGGGAAGTTCCTCGTGCTTTACACAATGTTTCAACTCGCAATTTGTAAAGTTTGCATCTGTATTTTTAAATCCATATTTTGGTATATTAAGTCACTGTATTTTGAATTGAAGATCTAAAGTAATGTGTTAATTACGTATAAAACATAGAATTACAAATAATTGTTAATAACTGTTAATGGACATGATACACAATGTAAAAGTGTGTTCTGAGGTGCCCGTTCTCCCGAGATCATATGTTGCTAAGCAAAAAGTGCCTCATAAAGAAATTTACAACTAGGATTTAAGTCGTAAGCCATGTCATCAGAGTTGATCACATTAATATCCAGAGATTTCCTGTATACAATGCATATGTCGTCAGAAGGTCGTAAACTAGCTTGTATCTGCTACGACCTCTTAAATTGAGGAGATGTTTGTGACACGGTAAACTGTTTATTTAATATTATAGGCTTTAGACATGGAGATTATACCCTACCCTTGAGCATAACCCCTTAAACCCATCTCAATTATTTGAAGAAGAAAATAAATGAGCGACAGAACCCATAATATTATACGAGTTATTCTTCCTTATCAGATGATCTACTGAAAGCAATCTGACCGTTCCTTAACACAGTATCATCCAAAATGGAAGAACAGGCTAAAGATGGAGGGAGAGAGACAGAAGAAGAGCCTCCGAGGAAAAAAAACAAAGGTAGACTGAATAAACCGAACCATTTGTGATTATTGTGAAAACATTGTTACTGAGGAAAACAGTTTTTGTGAAAGTTAGAATTGTTTGTTCAGACTATTTGGCACTGTAAAAGGCCTCTGTCCTGGTAACTGCAATAAACTACCTTGCGATATTTCCAAACTCTGGACTGATCAACCTGCTATATTCGAATTTAAACATTAAATTGTATATGATGCCTTTGTTATATTGACAGATTTGTACTAAGTACCAACATAACAGGTTTGAAAACATAAGTTGCTAGTTTGCATGTTTAGTCTCATTATTGTACGAATAAGGATTGTCACTGACGTTTCTGTCGAACTGTACCAATAACTAACACGTAATGATAATTCACATTGAATTAGGCATGTAAGCACATCATTGGTTGAGAGAACTACATATTCTAAATTATTAAAAAAATTCGAGTCATTAGAAAATGATAATCCTTGTCCTTACTGTCTATATACCAGAGAAGCACATCAGAGATCTACATATTCTAAATTATTCAAAAATTCGAGTCATTAGAAAATGATAATCCTTGTCCTTACTGTCTATATACCAGAGAAGCACATCAGAGATCTACATATTCTAAATTATTCAATAATTCGAGTCATTAGAAAATGATAATCCTTGTCCCTACTGTCTATATATCAGAGAAGCACATCAGAGATCTACATATTCTAAATTATTCAATAATTCGAGTCATTAGAAAATGATAATCCTTGTCCTTACTGTCTATATATCAGAGAAGCACATCAGAGATCTACATATTCTAAATTATTCAATAATTCGAGTCATTAGAAAATGATAATCCTTGTCCTTACTGTCTATATATCAGAGAAGCACATCAGAGATCTACATATTCTAAATTATTCAATAATTCGAGTCATTAGAAAATGATAATCCTTGTCCTTACTGTCTATATATCAGAGAAGCACATCAGAGATCTACATATTCTAAATTATTCAATAATTCGAGTCATTAGAAAATGATAATCCTTGTCCCTACTGTCTATATATCAGAGAAGCACATCAGAGATCTACATATTCTAAATTATTCAATAATTCGAGTCATTAGAAAATGATAATCCTTGTCCCTACTGTCTATATATCAGAGAAGCACATCATAGATCTACATATTCTAAATTATTCAATAATTCGAGTCATTAGAAAATGATAATCCTTGTCCCTACTGTCTATATATCAGAGAAGCACATCAGAGATCTACATATTCTAAATTATTCAATAATTCGAGTCATTAGAAAATGATAATCCTTGTCCCTACTGTCTATATATCAGAGAAGCACATCAGAGATCTACATATTCTAAATTATTCAATAATTCGAGTCATTAGAAAATGATAATCCTTGTCCCTACTGTCTATATATCAGAGAAGCACATCAGAGATCTACATATTCTAAATTATTCAATAATTCGAGTCATTAGAAAATGATAATCCTTGTCCTTACTGTCTATATATCAGAGAAGCACATCAGAGATCTACATATTCTAAATTATTCAATAATTCGAGTCATTAGAAAATGATAATCCTTGTCCTTACTGTCTATATATCAGAGAAGCACATCAGAGATCTACATATTCTAAATTATTCAATAATTCGAGTCATTAGAAAATGATAATCCTTGTCCCTACTGTCTATATATCAGAGAAGCACATCAGAGATCTACATATTCTAAATTATTCAATAATTCGAGTCATTAGAAAATGATAATCCTTGTCCTTACTGTCTATATATCAGAGAAGCACATCAGAGATCTACATATTCTAAATTATTCAATAATTCGAGTCATTAGAAAATGATAATCCTTGTCCTTACTGTCTATATATCAGAGAAGCACATCAGAGATCTACATATTCTAAATTATTCAATAATTCGAGTCATTAGAAAATGATAATCCTTGTCCTTACTGTCTATATATCAGAGAAGCACATCAGAGATCTACATATTCTAAATTATTCAATAATTCGAGTCATTAGAAAATGATAATCCTTGTCCCTACTGTCTATATATCAGAGAAGCACATCAGAGATCTACATATTCTAAATTATTCAATAATTCGAGTCATTAGAAAATGATAATCCTTGTCCCTACTGTCTATATATCGGAGAAGCACATCAGAGATCTACATATTCTACATTATTCAATAATTCGAGTCATTAGAAAATGATAATCCTTGTCCTTACTGTCTATATATCAGAGAAGCACATCAGAGATCTACATATTCTAAATTATTCAATAATTCGAGTCATTAGAAAATGATAATCCTTGTCCTTACTGTCTATATATCAGAGAAGCACATCAGAGATCTACATATTCTAAATTATTCAATAATTCGAGTCATTAGAAAATGATAATCCTTGTCCTTACTGTCTATATATCAGAGAAGCACATCAGAGATCTACATATTCTAAATTATTCAATAATTCGAGTCATTAGAAAATGATAATCCTTGTCCCTACTGTCTATATATCAGAGAAGCACATCAGAGATCTACATATTCTAAATTATTCAATAATTCGAGTCATTAGAAAATGATAATCCTTGTCTCTACTGTCTATATATCAGAGAAGCACATCAGAGATCTACATATTCTAAATTATTCAATAATTCGAGTCATTAGAAAATGATAATCCTTGTCCCTACTGTCTATATATCTGAGAAGCACATCAGAGATCTACATATTCTAAATTATTCAATAATTCGAGTCATTAGAAAATGATAATCCTTGTCCTTACTGTCTATATATCAGAGAAGCACATCAGAGATCTACATATTCTAAATTATTCAATAATTCGAGTCATTAGAAAATGATAATCCTTGTCCCTACTGTCTATATATCAGAGAAGCACATCAGAGATCTACATATTCTAAATTATTCAATAATTCGAGTCATTAGAAAATGATAATCCTTGTCCTTACTGTCTATATATCGGAGAAGCACATCAGAGATCTACATATTCTAAATTATTCAATAATTCGAGTCATTAGAAAATGATAATCCTTGTCCCTACTGTCTATATATCAGAGAAGCACATCAGAGATCTACATATTCTAAATTATTCAATAATTCGAGTCATTAGAAAATGATAATCCTTGTCCTTACTGTCTATATATCAGAGAAGCACATCAGAGATCTACATATTCTAAATTATTCAATAATTCGAGTCATTAGAAAATGATAATCCTTGTCCTTACTGTCTATATATCAGAGAAGCACATCAGAGATCTACATATTCTAAATTATTCAATAATTCGAGTCATTAGAAAATGATAATCCTTGTCCCTACTGTCTATATATCAGAGAAGCACATCAGAGATCTACATATTCTAAATTATTCAATAATTCGAGTCATTAGAAAATGATAATCCTTGTCTCTACTGTCTATATATCAGAGAAGCACATCAGAGATCTACATATTCTAAATTATTCAATAATTCGAGTCATCAGAAAATGATAATCCTTGTCCCTACTGTCTATATATCTGAGAAGCACATCAGAGATCTACATATTCTAAATTATTCAATAATTCGAGTCATTAGAAAATGATAATCCTTGTCCTTACTGTCTATATATCAGAAAAGCACATCAGAGATCTACATATTCTAAATTATTCAATAATTCGAGTCATTAGAAAATGATAATCCTTGTCCCTACTGTCTATATATCAGAGAAGCACATCAGAGATCTACATATTCTAAATTATTCAATAATTCGAGTCATTAGAAAATGATAATCCTTGTCCCTACTGTCTATATATCAGAGAAGCACATCAGAGATCTACATATTCTAAATTATTCAATAATTCGAGTCATTAGAAAATGATAATCCTTGTCTCTACTGTCTATATATCAGAGAAGCACATCAGAGATCTACATATTCTAAATTATTCAATAATTCGAGTCATTAGAAAATGATAATCCTTGTCCCTACTGTCTATATATCTGAGAAGCACATCAGAGATCTACATATTCTAAATTATTCAATAATTCGAGTCATTAGAAAATGATAATCCTTGTCCTTACTGTCTATATATCAGAGAAGCACATCAGAGATCTACATATTCTAAATTATTCAATAATTCGAGTCATTAGAAAATGATAATCCTTGTCCCTACTGTCTATATATCAGAGAAGCACATCAGAGATCTACATATTCTAAATTATTCAATAATTCGAGTCATTAGAAAATGATAATCCTTGTCCTTACTGTCTATATATCGGAGAAGCACATCAGAGATCTACATATTCTAAATTATTCAATAATTCGAGTCATTAGAAAATGATAATCCTTGTCCCTACTGTCTATATATCAGAGAAGCACATCAGAGATCTACATATTCTAAATTATTCAATAATTCGAGTCATTAGAAAATGATAATCCTTGTCCTTACTGTCTATATATCAGAGAAGCACATCAGAGATCTACATATTCTAAATTATTCAATAATTCGAGTCATTAGAAAATGATAATCCTTGTCCTTACTGTCTATATATCAGAGAAGCACATCAGAGATCTACATATTCTAAATTATTCAATAATTCGAGTCATTAGAAAATGATAATCCTTGTCCCTACTGTCTATATATCAGAGAAGCACATCAGAGATCTACATATTCTAAATTATTCAATAATTCGAGTCATTAGAAAATGATAATCCTTGTCTCTACTGTCTATATATCAGAGAAGCACATCAGAGATCTACATATTCTAAATTATTCAATAATTCGAGTCATTAGAAAATGATAATCCTTGTCCCTACTGTCTATATATCTGAGAAGCACATCAGAGATCTACATATTCTAAATTATTCAATAATTCGAGTCATTAGAAAATGATAATCCTTGTCCTTACTGTCTATATATCAGAAAAGCACATCAGAGATCTACATATTCTAAATTATTCAATAATTCGAGTCATTAGAAAATGATAATCCTTGTCCCTACTGTCTATATATCAGAGAAGCACATCAGAGATCTACATATTCTAAATTATTCAATAATTCGAGTCATTAGAAAATGATAATCCTTGTCCCTACTGTCTATATATCTGAGAAGCACATCAGAGATCTACATATTCTAAATTATTCAATAATTCGAGTCATTAGAAAATGATAATCCTTGTCTCTACTGTCTATATATCAGAGAAGCACATCAGAGATCTACATATTCTAAATTATTCAATAATTCGAGTCATTAGCAAATGATAATCCTTGTCCCTACTGTCTATATATCTGAGAAGCACATCAGAGATCTACATATTCTAAATTATTCAATAATTCGAGTCATTAGAAAATGATAATCCTTGTCCTTACTGTCTATATATCAGAGAAGCACATCAGAGATCTACATATTCTAAATTATTCAATAATTCGAGTCATTAGAAAATGATAATCCTTGTCCTTACTGACTATATATCAGAGAAGCACATCAGTGATCTACATATTCTAAATTATTCAATAATTCGAGTCATTAGAAAATGATAATCCTTGTCCTTACTGTCTATATATCAGAGAAGCACATCAGAGATCTACATATTCTAAATTATTCAATAATTCGAGTCATTAGAAAATGATAATCCTTGTCCCTACTGTCTATATATCAGAGAAGCACATCAGAGATCTACATATTCTAAATTATTCAATAATTCGAGTCATTAGAAAATGATAATCCTTGTCCCTACTGTCTATATATCAGAGAGGCACATCAGAGATCTACATATTCTAAATTATTCAATAATTCGAGTCATTAGAAAATGATAATCCTTGTCCTTACTGTCTATATACCAGAGAAGCACATCAGAGATCTACATATTCTAAACTATATTCAATAATTCGAGTCATTAGAAAATGATAATCCTTGTCCTTACTGTCTATATATCTGATTGTCATCTATATACCAGAGAAGCATTGAATGGTCAAAGGAGAATTATATAAGAGATTCGAGGTAATATTTGAAAGTAAATGTTCTCAGTTGAAATATTGCAGTGAAGTTGAAGTAGAGTGTCAATGAGTGTAATTGCTCTTCCCTTTGACGGCTGAATGTGAATTTGTTGTTATTCTTGTTTCCTCAGAAGCACAGCAGAATGTCAACGTGACTGGTGTGACAGGTGGAAGTGTGGACACTGCATATACTGCTGGCATTGTGTATGGAGGGATGGGGAACAAGATAGGCATGTTTTATTTGAAAATAAAAGTCAAATTAGAAAATCTGTTACAAATCTTTGGAGATCATGTAGGTGAGGCCGACTTTCTACAGAACAAATAAGGAATATAATTATAGTGTACTTTGTGTGATATTGGCATTGTACATTAAAGGGGGTTATGTAAATGATAAGCGGCTAATGTATGATTTATTTAACCAATCATCTGATTAAATTTCAAAATAATCCAATGATAGTTTTTAATCACACATGTGAAGACAAACCTGATCAAGGAAACGTGTAGTTTGAACCTTAATCATGATAATTTATTCATGTACAGACTACAATTAGCAGTTAGATTATAGTTGAATGCAATATTTTTTTTATTTTGCAGTGACCGAGCCGGACCACCAGAAGAAACTTTTAAGTACAATGTTTTACTGTTCAAACTGTTTCATACTTAAAACATCAAATACTTTGCAAAATACTTAATGCCTGGTAGTGTAATGAACTCTCTGCAATAAACGAAGACATTGAATTTATGATACTTTTATTTCTTAATTTTCGTTGCAATACACAGAAACATTGAATTTAAAGAGCCATCACGGATGTTAGTGTTTCAATTTTTTGGAAAATATACTTATAACGTCATTCGCAAGAGAAATCTTTTATCTACAACATGGCATATGTTAAATAATTTTCATATCACGACAATGTATTGCAATTTGGTTTCAAAGAGAAGTATCACTTCGACTAGCGCGCGCTACGGGTATCTGACGTATATAAACAGAGTCCCCTTTTTGGCGTAATACGTACTTCACAAACAGCAAGCGCTTCCGAAGCGTGAAGGCACATCTCTAGCGCAAGTCGCCATAACAACCCATGTGCTGCACGTGCTGCACGTGTCTCTCTTGCAAAGTACCCTTGTCACACATTACTGAATGTGACGATTGCTTTACAAACTATGTTTCTAAATGTCCTGAGAATATACAAAGTTTTTCCTGTTTAATGTTCTTTTTATTGAGATAAGACCAGCAAATTATAACAAATTTTTACTCTCATTAATTATCAAATTCAAGAAAAATACCTAGTTGGGTAAAACAATTATTCCAATATCTGTAGCAAATACATAATTAAATGAAATGGTAAATAAATAACCGTCAAAAAAATATATATTTCGATTTCTTTCATTGCTCATATTTTTTGTTATTCTTTTGTGTCTTTGTTTAATGTGTGTGAGCTAGACCATAATGCTTTGCGCTTGAAATTAATAGACTGGATCTATATTTAGACTGGAAAACACCTTTACTAATTAATGCAATTTCTCGGCTTATTTTAAGTTGGAAAAATAAGGGGAAAATTAAGTGTATTTATTTCACGGAGATAGTTTTTGGAAATTTTTTGATATTTTCATCAACATCCGTGATGGCTCTTTAAAGGGGCATCATAATTTTGGCTCCAATACGTCGATAAAATGTATTTGAAAAATAATTTCATCAACAGTAAAACACCCTTCTCTCTTCAGAAAATCTCATCAACAGTAAAACACCCTTCTCTCTTCAGAAAATCTCATCAACAGTAAAACACCCTTCTCTCTTCAGAAAATCTCATCAACAGTAAAACACCCTTCTCTCTTCAGAAAATCTCACCAACAGTAAAACACCCTCCTCTCTTCAGAAAATCTCATCAACAGTAAAACACGCTTCTCTCTTCAGAAAATCTCACCAACAGTAAAACACCCTTCTCTCTTCAGAAAATCTCATCAACAGTAAAACACCCTTCTCTCTTCAGAAAATCTCACCAACAGTAAAACACCCTTCTCTCTTCAGAAAATCTCACCAACAGTAAAACACCCTTCTCTCTTCAGAAAATCTCATCAACAGTAAAACACCCTTCTCTCTTCAGAAAATCTCACCAACAGTAAAACACCCTTCTCTCTTCAGAAAATCTCACCAACAGTAAAACACCCTTCTCTCTTCAGAAAATCTCACCAACAGTAAAACACTCTTCTCTCTTCAGAAAATCTCATCAACAGTAAAACACCCTTCTCTCTTCAGAAAATCTCATCAACAGTAAAACACCCGTATCTCTTCAGAAAATCTCACCAACAGTAAAACACCCTTCTCTCTTCAGAAAATCTCACCAACAGTAAAACACCCTTCTCTCTTCAGAAAATCTCACCAACAGTAAAACACCCTCCTCTCTTCAGAAAATCTCATCAACAGTAAAACACGCTTCTCTCTTCAGAAAATCTCACCAACAGTAAAACACCCTTCTCTCTTCAGAAAATCTCATCAACAGTAAAACACCCTTCTCTCTTCAGAAAATCTCACCAACAGTAAAACGCCCTTCTCTCTTCAGAAAATCTCACCAACAGTAAAACACCCTTCTCTCTTCAGAAAATCTCATCAACAGTAAAACACCCTTCTCTCTCAGCAAATCTCACCAACAGTAAAACACCCTTCTCTCTTCAGAAAATCTCATCAACAGTAAAACACCCTTCTCTCTTCAGAAAATCTCACCAACAGTAAAACACCCTTCTCTCTTCAGAAAATCTCATCAACAGTAAAACACCCTTCTCTCTTCAGAAAATCTCACCAACAGTAAAACACCCTTCTCTCTTCAGAAAATCTCACCAACAGTAAAACACCCTTCTCTCTTCAGAAAATCTCATCAACAGTAAAACACCCTTCTCTCTTCAGAAAATCTCATCAACAGTAAAACACCCTTATCTCTTCAGAAAATCTCACCAACAGTAAAACACCCTTCCCTCTTCAGAAAATCTCATCAACAGTAAAACACCCTTCTCTCTTCAGAAAATCTCATCAACAGTAAAACACCCTTCTCTCTTCAGAAAATCTCATCAACAGTAAAACACCCTTCTCTCTTCAGAAAATCTCATCAACAGTAAAACACCCTTCTCTCTTCAGAAAATCTCATCAACAGTAAAACACCCTTCTCTCTTCAGAAAAAATCACCAACAGTAAAACACCCTCCTCTCTTCAGAAAATCTCATCAACAGTAAAACACGCTTCTCTCTTCAGAAAATCTCACCAACAGTAAAACACCCTTCTCTCTTCAGAAAATCTCATCAACAGTAAAACACCCTTCTCTCTTCAGAAAATCTCACCAACAGTAAAACACCCTTCTCTCTTCAGAAAATCTCATCAACAGTAAAACACCCTTCTCTCTTCAGAAAATCTCATCAACAGTAAAACACCCTTCTCTCTTCAGAAAATCTCATCAACAGTAAAATACCCTTCTCTCTTCAGAAAATCTCATCAACAGTAATACACCCTTCTCTCTTCAGAAAATCTCATCAACAGTAAAACACCCTTCTCTCTTCAGAAAATCTCACCAACAGTTAAACACCCTTCTCTCTTCAGAAAATCTCACCAACAGTTAAACACCCTTCTCTCTTCGGAAAATCTCACCAACAGTTAAACACCCTTCTCTCTTCGGAAAATCTCACCAACAGTAAAACACCCTTCTCTCTTCAGAAAATCTCATCAACAGTAAAACACCCTTCTCTCTTCAGAAAATCTCACCAACAGTAAAACACCCTTCTCTCTTCAGAAAATCTCACCAACAGTAAAACACCCTTCTCTCTTCAGAAAATCTCATCAACAGTAAAACACCCTTCTCTCTTCAGAAAATCTCATCAACAGTAAAAACCCCTTCTCTTCAGAAAATCTCATCAACAGTAAAACACCCTTCTCTCTTCAGAAAATCTCACCAACAGTAAAACACCCTTCTCTCTTCAGAAAATCTCATCAACAGTAAAACACCCTTCTCTCTTCAGAAAATCTCATCAACAGTAAAACACCCTTCTCTCTTCAGAAAATCTCACCAACAGTAAAACACCCTTCTCTCTTCAGAAAATCTCATCAACAGTAAAGCACCCTTCTCTCTTCAGAAAATCAAGATAAAAATGCCATGGGATCATTTGTGATAGTCAAAATAATTTGTTCACAATAAAATGGCCGCCATGCAGTTTTTAATTTAAACGCAATATCGTTATTACGACTATGGGAAATTGGTTTGTTTAATAAGATGTTTTACCCTCTAAAATAAATATAAATGACCTAAACTATAATTATAAATGGGGAACTTGAAAAAATAAAATTTGCCAAAAATGTGTCCCTTTAAGACACTTTTCACAACCTTAATTTATCAACGATGTATTCAAACATGATGTGAAAGGACCTATGTATACCTTTATCAATGATTGATTCAAACATGATATGAATTGACTTATGTTTACCTTTATCAATGATGTATTCCAACATTTTATGAAAGGACTTATGTTTACCTTTATCAATGAAAAGACCATACCATGCCGACTGCTGACATATATTTCACGAATGGAAAAGGCAAATTAAATTCCTCATTGAACAGAAACATTCTATGAAACCAAGAAAACAGTTTCAGCGTAATTGTTCAAATTTTTAGTAAAAACGTTTTCGAAGATGTATTCAATATTAAATGGAATACACTTATCATATCCTTTAATTATTGATTCCTATGGTAAGCATAATATAGACCTCAATCAATGGCAAGATCATAACATTCCAGAGGATGTCGACATACATTGTACGATAAAACAAAGTAAATTCTGACATAACACAAACTTTTAATGATATTGTGAATAACTGATTCAGTTTTATTCTCCGAGGTTTCTCAAAACAGTTTCATATTAATCAATTGATGGTGGTGTACTGTTGAAAGTAGGTATTCATTTTCACAGAAAGAACCAAGGAAGAAATAGAGGTGATGACTGCAGGGATGATCCGAGTGTCTGCTGTGGAGGAGGTGATTAACAAGATGAATAAAGGTCAGCATTGGATCACAATAACAGGGAATGCTGGGGACGGCAAGACGACTCTAGGTTACCTTGTGTTGAAGCAGTTCCTGGAGAAGAAAGTCAAAGTGTTCACAATCTACAAACCTGAAGAGTATGATCACATAGCAGACATGGAAGAAGACAGGGTCATCATGTTTGATGATAGATTCGGAGCTTTTCTTGCTGACCATCAGTTGATTAAGAGCTGGCGTGATGTCATACAGAACATTCTTAGATTAAGCAAAAGAGATAAACCAACGACAAAAGTTCTTTTTATAAGTAGGAAAAATGTTCTGAAAGAATCTAAGGTTTATCTCGAACATTTTACAGATGATATTTTCAACAAAGATTGTGTATTAGACCTCAGCAAAAGGAACTTGACAGATGAAAGACTGATGATTCTGGAATATCATCTTGGTTGTGAGAAGGTGACTATACCTCTGGACCTCAAACACAGGGTTTGCAGTATGCAGATCGCACATGGATTTCCGCACTGCTGTAAGATGTTTTCAAAGCTTAAATCCAAGGGATATGATGTTGACATTCAAGAATTCTTTGAATCACCTTTGAAGTTTTTGGACATGACCACCAGAGTTCTTTATTATGACAACTGTAGAAACCTCTTCCAGTTGATGATAAAGAATGATGGTCAGCTCGATGTTTACAACACCATACAGGATGAAGTTGAAAGACAAGCTTTACTAAAAGTAGAGAAGGAGCAAGAAGGCAGTTATATTACAGTATGGATAAATGGAATATGTAAGTTTGCCCATCCATCCGTGTATGAGAGTGTATTGAATGTCATCAATGATATTGACCCTCTATACTGTGTTCAATATGCAACTCTCTCTGTTATACGACAGAAGATGTTTATCTCAACATCTGAGGAAGAAGATAGAAAAAGAGATCCGTGTTATATTATTGTGAAGCCCTACCCTGATGTACTCAAGGTTTTAGCAAAGAGATTCCTAGAAGAGATACTAGAGGGAAACTACTCTGTATTTGGGGACGAACTTTGCCAGGATAGAAGATTCTGTGAAGCTCTTGTCTCCTGCCTCGTCAACACACATCAAGGGGAGGTAAGTAGAGGCATAGTAGTCAGCAGCTTTAGTTAGATCTGATCATACTCTTGCTTACTATTTTTTTTATAGCATTTTACTAAAAATCGTACCACAAAATGTCATAAATTACGACAGCTCAAGGGGGTGTCGCAACCTGGGATTTTGTTCGTAAATGCAATAAAGATGGCGTCAGTCAAGTGCTAGTTCATGTGGTAAAATGTCATTTCCTGAACTCGGTAGCTTATAAACACCCGAAAGTCAGTCTAGACAAGCAAGTGATGTGATGTATTGACCGAAAATGTTCATTAACACGCAGTTTCCCCATCACGGCCCTGATGTCGGTGCTCATTTCCCTCACACAAACGATGAGACGAGGACAAATTTGCAAGCTTGCATTTTAAGGCTTTGTTTGAAGTTCAAATTAGCCATAACAAGCTACAACTTATAACTGTTTTCAACTGACGTGTTCGCGAAACATCGACAGACAACCTTGACATTGCACAACAAATACACGCCCTCAATAATACAAATCAGCCAAACAAGACGGTCAAAATGGGTTTAACTAAGTTTATTTTAAGTTGAATCATTTACGTGTGTAGTAACCAATAAAATAGAGATTATAGAGATAGAGATTGCATTTGAAAAGTTTATTCATTGCTGATATACATGTATATTGTTTCATATACATTACATAAACATACATGAAATCAAGAGATGGGGATGATTGTAAAACTGTTTTAATATATTAAGTCATTGATAGTATTATTTAGTAAAAACTGCTAATATGTAAACATTTGTTTTATCTACATGTTTCCCCACTATATTTTTCTTTTTCTGATATTAACTAAATGTCTAAGAACTGTCATGTTTAAATAATACATCAATAAATGAGTTGTTTCTCATAGAAATATCAACAAACTGCATTGTATTAATTGTTTTAATTCATATGTGATTTATGAACCTATTTTATTGGGAAAGGCTTATGCACAACAATAAATATGTAGGTTAGCCGACACACAAGTATGTACAATGAGTATTTTATATGAAATGATTTTTACTAAAACTCTCAATTACAACTGCTGCTACATTAAAGTGTGTAATAAGAACTGATTACATTTCCATAAGTTTACTATTTATTAATTTATGTTATTAACACAGTGTCAGTATACACTGCTTTATGGTCCCTAGGACAGCTGTAATAACAACATTTAATACAGACACTAT
The DNA here is from genome assembly GCA_936450465.1 of Gibbula magus. Taxonomy (NCBI): domain Eukaryota; kingdom Metazoa; phylum Mollusca; class Gastropoda; order Trochida; family Trochidae; genus Gibbula; species Gibbula magus. Next base: position 66,994 of record OW388302.1, read on the forward strand.
TGTCAAATAAGTTACTTGTCGACTCCTTAATAGGAAACTTTCAAACATTGGTCTGTCAGCCTCGATATGTGTCTATTAGGTATTTTTCTATGGAAACGGGGATATTTGGCTTTACTTTTGTATACAAATCACGGCTATATGTGTGTTATTACAATCTGATAGTCATACTCAGCGTGAGAATCAATTTTACTACCACAAGTGCTTATATGTAAGTTTTCACAAGCAAATGGGGACAGTGTGTGTCATTTACACCATCGAAGCGTGGACATGTGACTAATAGGTATATATGGCTTTACTTTTGTAAACAAATCACAGCTATATGTGTGTATTTCAGAGGTTATTGTAATCTGACGGTCATACTCAGCGTGGGAATCAATTTTTAGCTCATCAGGTCTGAAAGGCTCGATGGGCTTATGGCATGGCATGGCGTCCGCCCGTCCGTCCGTCCGTCCTTAAACTTTTCGCTTTTTCGCCTTCTTCTCCAGAACTACTGGGTGTAGGGAGCTGAAATTTTGTATACAGACTCCTTGGGTAATGGGGAGTCTTAATTGTATTTGGTGATTTGATTTGGTGATCCAGTGACCCCAAAGAAGGGCATCACAGGCCATAACCTAAAAACCTATTTTCATCTTCTTCTCCAGAACAAAAGGACCTAGAAGATTGAAATGTTGTGTACAGACTCTTTAGCCAATGGAGATTCTAAATTGTAGATTTGGTGTCCCTGGGGCCCCAGATAAGGGCACATAGGCCATGACCTAAAATCCTATTTTCATCTTCTTCTCCAGAACGAAAAGACCTAGAAGGTTGTAATATTGTGTACAGAGTCTTTAGCCAATGGAGATTCTAAATTGTAGATTTGGTGACCCTTTGACCCCAAATAAGGGCCTCACGGGCCATGACCTAAAATCCTATTTTCTTCTTTTTCTCCAGGACAAAAAGACCTAGAAGGCTGTAATATTGGGTGTAAACTCTTTAGCCAATGGGGATTCTAACTTGTACATTGAGTGACCCTGTGACCCCAAATATGGGCCACAGCCTGAAACAACGGTTGAAATTGAATTTTGAACTGATATTTTATGGCACTTCATTCAGTATTTATTTTTCCCCAATAAAATACCAGAGGGAGAGACGTCTCCATTATGGACATGTTTGTCAAATTGATGTAATCAATGTGAAATGAGAACTGTTGAATAGCCTATGAACTGAATATTGTGGATATTATAAAAAGGCCCTCACAGGTCAAAACATAAAAATCCATTTTCATCTTCTCCAGAACAAACTAGAAGGAATAATGCGTTCAGAATATATAGATGTTTAGATGAAAAGGCTAAGAACCGTTAAAATTGTGCAAAGATTATTTAGCCAAGGTGATTCTAAATTGTACTATGTACCATGAGATTCATCACATTGCCTGTTCTCTCTAAGCCATATACAGTTAGATCAGTGCTGCCAGTCTTTAGTGCAAGGTAGAGGCTATTACATAATATGGCTGTAAAAGCACAGCTGGCTTGTTACCAGAGCCAAGAGGTCAGCATATTGCATAATCTCCTGTGTGTTGACCTTGCTGAGTGCTCTCTCTCAATTTCAAGACTAAGATTTGTCAGGGCATGGGGTTGTGCTTTATATTGAGACGATATATCCCGCCAGGGGCACGGCAACTTTGTCTGCAGTAGAGAACTGTTCTACACGCAGTGCATGCCTCTATTTTACTACGATAAGTGCGTATGTGTAAATTTTCAAAAGCAAACAGGGTCATTGTGTATCATTTACACCATGGAAGCGGGGACATGTGTCTATGAGGTATTTCTTATGGAAACGGGGATATTTGGCTTTACTTGTGTATACAAATCACGGCTATATGTGTGTTATTACAATATGCCAGTCATACTCAGGGTGCGAATCGATTTTACTATGACAAATGCTTATGTATAAATTTTCAAAAGCAAACGTGGACAGTGTGTATCATTTACACCATGGAAGCGGGAACATGTGTCTATGAGGTATTTCTCTATTGAAACGGGAATATTTGACTTTTTATTTTTGTATACAAATCACGGCTATATGTGTGTATTTAAGAGGTTATTGCAATCTGACGGTCATATTCAGCGTGAGAATCCATTTTACTCCGATTAGTGCGTATGTGTAAATTTTCACACGCAAACGGGGACAGTGTATATCATTTACACCATGGAACCGGGGACACTAATTGTGTATTAATATTGTCTCTATGGAAACGAATCGGATGTGAATAAGTTTTTTAACTTTGGCCAAGATTTGAGGAAATATGCGTTGATGTGTATATTTTGCTGTCAAACTGTCATCCACAAAATGAGAATCTATACTCCTATGATATGTGTCCATGTTTAGTTTTACACATGCAAACGGGGACCAATTGTGTCATTCCCAACATGGAACCGGGGACATTTCGTTCCCTAAGCAAACGTCAACAGTATTGTTATGACTTATCATATGTGTATCAACTGTATATCTGCAGAGAGTTTTGAGTCAAAATTGAGTCTAATGGTGATGTATATACTATTGGGTGACAAATATACAATTTAAGAGTTACGATATACTTATAGTTTAAAAGATGATTAACTCAGAAGGAAGATAAACTATGTATTATTAAAGGTTGTTGGAAATTTATATATATTCATTAAAAACAAGGAAACATTTCCTGGAATTATGTAAGGTTTATCTTATACAACCATAATCGATGATGCTTATACAAGAACAGCACAAGCAGAAATATGAAAGAAAAACATTGTTCATATAACAACAAATTAATGTTAAGTTATGCTTTGCCAACTGTTAATGAGATGAATAGTTTTTATGAATTACTAAAATATAAGAAACTGTTCTTATAAGTTCGTATTACTAGGGATAGTATTGGCATTAAGTCTGCGATACGATTCATCAGGACCCTTATATTTAAGTCCCAACGGTATATTTTTAAACAAATTGTTCACCTAAGTTGCGATATGATACTGATCCCGATATAAGGTTGGCGATAGGATATGTATCACGATACTTACAGCTTACTTCTTAACAGTGATATTGCATTCCAACAATAAACAAATATCACAACAAAAACAATGTTTAAATGAAGTAAACGGTTATACATAACAAAAATAGCACCTTGAAACTTTTTACTAAAAAAAGGGTACACAATAAAAAAAACACATAATATTGTACTGACTATGAAATCACAAAATCTGTAACGGTATCACTGGAGAGACTTAATATTATATTAAGTCATGGGCATCTTAATCACAATGAATATGCTGAATGCTGAGATCAAGAGTAACAAACTGTCAACATAAAGTTGAAAACAAAACTGGATACTTTAATACATTTAAGAAATAACAAAGGTATGTTATCACTTGAGTCATTTGATATAATTGTAATATCAAGCCATGGACAACTCATTGAAAGTGAAAATCTATCAATGTGTATAATTATAAACCTGAACATGTAAACATCTAATGAGAATAACACATAACACATAACTCAAATGATGAACATCAATTGAAGGTGTAAAACATCCAGGCCTGTGCAAAACTGCAACATGATGATTTAAACTTCAAACTGGAAACTTCATACAGAATTGAAACTTCAAGAAAACACTTCTAAGGGCGTTTGATATTGTACATGATCTTACAAGCAGAGGTATTAAGGATGCGACACGTCAGAAAGCATTACTTCTTCATAGTGCCGACAGGGATGTTCAGGAAATATTTTACACACTTCCAGACAGTGGAAATGACAAGGATTATAATAGATCCATAACGGTTTTGAACAATTACTTTCTACCAAAGGTGATTGAAGTTTATGAAAGACAAATATTCCGGAGATTAAAACAGGAAGAATCGGAGGTTATGGGTCAGTTTGTATTGAGATTAAGAAGACAGGTGGGACTCTGTAATTATAGAGAAAGCGATGAACACATAAGGGACCAAATTATCCAAGGATGTAAATCAGAGGCTCTAAGGATGTCTTTGCTAGAAAGGGGGTCAGGATTAATTAACAGTGCTCCAGAATTTGTTTAGACCTGTTGGGTATTTACCCCTTGTTTTTGTTACCATTGAGTAAATTCGATTTTTATTGCGTATTCAGTGAAATGGTACTCCTCCGATTTCTGACAATTGGGTATTTTATATAAAAAATGGGATTACTCTACACTCAAGAATTTATATGATTAGGTTATTCTTTTATATCTTACATGTATTGAAGATGTTGAAAGCAATTAATGTACTTCTTTTCAATATTTTGTGTCTTATCATTTTGAAAGAGTAAATGAAATAACTGTATCTGTTGTCATTTCACAGAATAATTAGTCATCTATAGACTTATTTTCATTCTTTCACATTTGATGAAACAATTGTCTTAAATTTAAATTAATGTTTTTTTAGCTTGTAACAAATTGTTACAAAAAGAAAGATTTATAACCACCGACTGACAATGCCATTTTGATAACTTACATGGTGATAGTAAAACAACAAACATTATTGAGGAGGCTTCGTTTTACACAAACAAATACTGTTGTAGAGTTTGATAAGATTTATTGTTCAGATTCCCCATAATCTAAAACAACAGAGGCATCGGGTTATACATGTCAAACACTGATGTAGAGCTTTGATATCAAATCGTGGCAAGTTTATGTTCAAATACGCTAGTGTTTCCAAACTACTGTGTACATTACGATATATATTATGATTGTATTGAGTTTTAAAGAAAATGCCTGGGTATCTGTAGTCCCAGATTTTTCTTTAAATACATTTTTAACAATTTTAGTGCGTAAAATACGCAGATACGCAGCTTATTTGGAGCACTGACCGATTAACATTAGAATAGGTACTGAATAAGGCAACCACAGGTAAGACGTCCCGCATCCAGCATCAAGAGGTTTCTCACAAGCACATCAAAGAAGAACCAGTGTTCAAGATACGCGAGACAGCTTACCGTCACTCACATCAGACATTTACCGGTAATCAGAGGCCATCAAACACTGCATATGTGCCCTTGTGTTAGCGATGCGGTAACAGTGATCATATGAGTAACAATTCATCATGTTCAGCACGCAACAAGACCTGCAATAACTGTGGAATGATAGGACATTTGGCTCATTGATGCAAAACAAAACAGTGTCCAACTTTTAGAGGAGGCCACAATCACAGACCATTTCATGGTTTAGGTAAACTTCATTGAGGAGAATCACTGGAATAATTAGGATCTCTTAGAAGAATCTGAATATGCGTTTTGAGGATGGTTATGGAAGAGATGTGAGGAGTTGAGATAACATGAATGATTTGGAGTAGTGTACATAGTGTTGAGAATATGTTATTGTTTGCAGTTTACAGGTTTCGTATAGTCTGTTATGTTTTATAATTTGCAAACAGTGTGTGTCAGCATGTGGGACTGTGTTAGAATTGCAAAATTATTGCAGATAAACTAGATGAGAGATTTTTTAAGTTACTAAGGCATATTGGACAACCCCATGTGGATATTAATTGTATAATAATCTTGTTAGCAAAGATAAAGAAACTGTATTGTACAGTCTAAACAGAGTGTGATGTACAGAAGAAATGTGACTAGCCTGGGAAGTTTCGTGGAAGCTGCACATGAAGATGAGAAATGTTTGTCATGATCAAAGTGGAGATTGTGCGATGTGTTCTATTCCTCAGTGTGATGTAATGATCATGTGAATAATACTGATGAGTATAAGCATGTAAAACAAAGAAGACAAGGCATATTGGACAACCCCATGTGTACATTAATTGTATAATAATCATGTAAGCAAAGATAAAGAAACTGTATTGTAATAATAATAATAATGCATTTATATAGCACCTGATATCCAACTGAATGCTGCTCAGCGGTGCTTTACATGGGTAGGGTCATGAAACAATGAAACAGTTCTACAGTCAAAAGTGCTGTGAGAAAAGATGTGTTTTCAAGTACTGGCGGAAAGAGTCGATGGAGGTTGCTGTTCTGATTTCAAGCGGTATACTGTTCCACAGCACTGGAGCTACGACAGAGAAGGCATGACTGGCAAGTTGTGTCTTAGTGAATGGAACCTATCAGCATGAATTCGGTTTTATCACTGTTGAGTTTAAGGAAATTTGATCCATTTTCCAATTCTGTGAATGCATTCTTCAAGAAGTGAAATGCGTTCCTTTATTTTGCGGGGTTTGATGCCAATGTACAGCTGTTGGTCATCAGCATAGCTATGGAAATTGAGAGAGTACTGGCGTATAATGTGACCTAGAGGTTTCATATAAATAGAAAAAAGAACTGGTCCAAGGACTGACCCCTGTGGAACACCACACTTCAACTCTACAGTCTAAACAGAGTGTGATGTACAGAAGAAATGTGACTCGCCTGGGAAGTTTCGTGGAAGCTGCACATGAAGATGAGGAAAAATGTTTGTCATGATCAAAGTGGAGATTGTGCGATGTGTTCTATTCCTCAGTGTAATGTAATGATCATGTGAATAGAAATGATCGTGTGAGTAATCCTGATGAGTGAAACCGTCATTGTGTCAAGCGTGCTAGACACTGATAAGTGAGAGATATACCCATACTTTTCCTTGTGTATCGAATGATACCCTACACTTTTCCCTGTGGGGCCCTTACGAGGTATGGGTATATCTGTTTTATATTGTCTTTAGTCTTTTCTCTCTGGTATTTACAATTCTAAACAATAATATTCATTATAAACAGACCGGAGTTAAAGGTAAATCATCATGAAACCATTACTGATTTTAATGGAAAACAAAAATAGTGATCTTATCCATAAACGAAAATAAGATGGCTGCATTGTATAATGTTCCTTACAATTCCAAACATGAGAAATTCAAACCACTTATACAGCATATACAAAGGAAGAATTGTTATATTATCGCAAGACTATTGTACGTTTGAGACAATACCCTTGCAGGGTGACATCCTACACCCTCAGAGTCGGAAACCACCAAGATTAATCACATGGTGACATATCCCACCGTCCCACATAATTTGTGAAACACATCTTTGACAGATAATTGTATATCTACGTCTTCGGTTAGGTGAGAGATATACCCATACTTTTCCGAGTGTATCGAATAATACCCTACACTTTTCCCTGTGGGGCCCTCACGAGGGGTAGCTGAGAATTATTTTTTTCAAAATAAGTCTAAGTTTCTTTAGATCTTTACTTTCACACCCTCATCTTAGCAAATGTATCAGGGTGAACGATTATTGTAATTCCTCTTAATAGGGTTTACAGTTGCCTCTGTAAACCCTCCAAGAGCTCTTACAACGTTGCAAGTCCCTCCTATAGGGTATGGTAGAACTTCGTGATCGAATCCGCTCAAAAATACAATTTTGTCTCCTGGATATATGTCAATTGATCATTAGAACAAACTGAAAACAACCTTAAGCAATTTGCAGTTTAACAGAATATATTATAATGAGATTGTAAACTCAACTACGAGATCAAATTGAAGGTTGAAATTTAACTTAAGTAGAGTTTGTGATAATGTGTTGTAATAGTAATACGTCAAGTACAGTGGTCGTCTTATGATGAGTCATGTTATTCAGTAGATTTAACCACCCCTATACATTTTAATTGTTGATTCTGGTAAGAAACGGAAAAGAGAAATTGGAGACACTTGAGAACATATTGAGTACCAAATAAGTAGCGTTTAACCAACACCACAGATTAAGTGAAACGAACTGAATTAAGTAATTAATAATAATAACTCTTTATTGTCGCAATACAAAGATTCACTCTCTCAAAAAGGAAACGCAACCTCTTTCTCAATATCTGACAACATCTTCTGAGCGTAAACTAAAAAAAATTTGTCATGTACTCTTATGATTAATACCAGCTACCAAATGCAGCCTTTGTCACGCAAGCTGACATATTATCCCACTAATGTGCATCATGCTAAAAGTTGGTTGCACCTGCAAACCAAGGAAAACAGAGTTGCTCAAGAGGTCTATAAAACGACGCATAATTTGGCAATTCAATCATTTCATTTATTCCGAAAATCAAGGTCGAAAATGCCCCGGTTGAGTACAGCAGATCGAAATATTGCCATTGGTCGCATTGAGGCCGGGCGAAGTTTTGGAACAGTGGCCCTTCATCTTAATGTTCATAATACATCAATCTCCAGACTTTGGAATCGATAAACCAGTACACAGTTCCATGCAACTGAAGACTGTCACAGGAGTGGTAGACCAAGGATCACCACACCAGCTCAGGGTCGCTACATCCCGGTCACCCAAATACGTAATCGGTAGGTCACACCAACCGTCACTGCAAAACTGTCTGGTTTTAGGAGACTGTAGACGAGGAAATGAATGTTTTGCTTCAAACTGCGTTCAACAGGTCGACAGATTTGGAGGAGGAAGCGTCATGGTATGGGGAGCCATGTCTTACAACCAACGATCACACCTGGTCATCATTCCCGGCAATTTGACTGTAAAACGATACATCAATGACGTTTTACAGCCTCATCTTCTGCCGATTAACAAAGGGAGCTGTTTCAAAAGGACAATGCCCGCCGACGTTGGATGCACTGGCCACAACACTACAGGGTTCCATTCCATAACAGTGAGCGCTTATAATCGCTCATTGATTTCTCAATGTAGCGCTCAAGTATCGCTCATTCTCTCTTGAACGACACGGTGCAAACTCCTCGAAGTTTGCATGCTTTGCTACATAGCGCTACATTGAGCATTCGCGTTCAAGAGAGGTTTCAAAGTAATCTCTCATTGACCTATTACTTTGAAACCTCTCTTGAACATGGCCCAGGAGGAGTTGAGAGCAATACCAAAGGAAAGGATTCCCCGTCTCATCCGTTCTGTTTCGAGGAGGTGCAATATTGTGATTACAACTCTTTGGGGTCATACGAGATACTGAAAACAACGCAGCAGCTACAGTACAACTCTTTGGGATCATATGAGATACTGAAGACAACGCAGCAGCTACAGTACAGCTCTTTGGTATCATATGAGATACTGAAGACAACGCAGCAGCTACAGTACAGCTCTTTGGGATCATACGAGATACTGAAGACAACGCAGCAGCTACAGTACAGCTCTTTGGGATCATATGAGATACTGAAGACAACGCAGCAGCTACAGTACACCTCTTTGGTATCATATGAGATACTGAAGACAACGCAGCAGCTACAGTACAGCTCTTTGGTATCATATGAGATACTGAAGACAACGCAGCAGCTACAGTACAGCTCTTTGGGATCATATGAGATACTGAAGACAACGCAGCAGCTACAGTACAGCTCTTTGGGATCATACGAGATACTGAAGACAACGCAGCAGCTACAGTACAGCTCTTTGGGATCATACGAGATACTGAAGACAACGCAGCAGCTACAGTACACCTCTTTTTTTGGATCATATGAGATACTGAAGACAACGCAGCAGCTACAGTACAGCTCTTTGGGATCATACGAGATACTGAAGACAACGCAGCAGCTACAGTACAGCTCTTTGGGATCATACGAGATACTGAAGACAACGTAGCAGCTACAGTACAACTCTTTGGGATCATACGAGATACTGAAGACAACGCAGCAGCTACAGTACAGCTCGTTGGTATCATATGAGATACTGAAGACAACGCAGCAGCTACAGTACAGCTCTTTGGGATCATACGAGATACTGAAGACATTGCAGCAGCTACAGTACAGCTCTTTGGGATCATATGAGATACTGAAGACATTGCAGCAGCTACAGTACAGCTCTTTGGGATCATACGAGATACTGAAGACATTGCAGCAGCTACAGTACAGCTCTTTGGGATCATATGAGATACTGAAGACAATGCAGCAGCTACAGTACAGCTCTTTGGGATCATATGAGATACTGAAGACATTGCAGCAGCTACAGTACAGCTCTTTGGTATCATACGAGATACTGAAGACAACGCAGCAGCTACAGTACAGCTCTTTGGGATCATACGAGATACTGAAGACATTGCAGCAGCTACAGTACAGCTCTTTGGGATCATACGAGATACTGAAGACAACGCAGCAGCTACAGTACAGCTCTTTGGTATCATACGAGATACTGAAGACAAACGCAGCAGCTACAGTACAGCTCTTTGGGATCATACGAGATACTGAAGACAACGCAGCAGCTACAGTACACCTCTTTTTTTGGATCATATGAGATACTGAAGACAACGCAGCAGCTACAGTACAGCTCTTTGGGATCATACGAGATACTGAAGACAACGCAGCAGCTACAGTACAGCTCTTTGGGATCATACGAGATACTGAAGACAACGCAGCAGCTACAGTACAGCTCGTTGGTATCATATGAGATACTGAAGACAACGCAGCAGCTACAGTACAACTCTTTGGGATCATATGAGATACTGAAGACAACGCAGCAGCTACAGTACAGCTCTTTGGGATCATATGAGATACTGAAGACAACGCAGCAGCTACAGTACAACTCTTTGGGATCATATGAGATACTGAAGACAACGCAGCAGCTACAGTACAGCTCTTTGGGATCATATGAGATACTGAAGACAACGCAGCAGCTACAGTACAGCTCTTTGGGATCATATGAGATACTGAAGACAACGCAGCAGCTACAGTACAGCTCTTTGGGATCATACGAGATACTGAAGACAACGCAGCAGCTACAGTACAGCTCTTTGGGATCATATGAGATACTGAAGACAACGCAGCAGCTACAGTACAGCTCGTTGGTATCATACGAGATACTGAAGACAACGCAGCAGCTACAGTACAGCTCTTTGGGATCATATGAGATACTGAAGACAACGCAGCAGCTACAGTACAACTCTTTGGGATCATATGAGATACTGAAGACAACGCAGCAGCTACAGTACAGCTCTTTGGGATCATACGAGATACTGAAGACAACGCAGCAGCTACAGTACAGCTCGTTGGTATCATATGAGATACTGAAGACAACGCAGCAGCTACAGTACAACTCTTTGGGATCATATGAGATACTGAAGACAACGCAGCAGCTACAGTACAGCTCTTTGGGATCATATGAGATACTGAAGACAACGCAGCAGCTACAGTACAACTCTTTGGGATCATATGAGATACTGAAGACAATGCAGCAGCTACAGTACAACTCTTTGGGATCATATGAGATACTGAAGACAACGCAGCAGCTACAGTACAACTCTTTGGGATCATACGAGATACTGAAGACATTGCAGCAGCTACAGTACAGCTCTTTGGGATCATACGAGATACTGAAGACAACGCAGCAGCTACAGTACAGCTCGTTGGTATCATATGAGATACTGAAGACAACGCAGCAGCTACAGTACAACTCTTTGGGATCATATGAGATACTGAAGACAACGCAGCAGCTACAGTACAGCTCTTTGGGATCATATGAGATACTGAAGACAACGCAGCAGCTACAGTACAACTCTTTGGGATCATATGAGATACTGAAGACAACGCAGCAGCTACAGTACAGCTCTTTGGGATCATACGAGATACTGAAGACAACGCAGCAGCTACAGTACAGCTCGTTGGTATCATATGAGATACTGAAGACAACGCAGCAGCTACAGTACAACTCTTTGGGATCATATGAGATACTGAAGACATTGCAGCAGCTACAGTACAGCTCTTTGGGATCATATGAGATACTGAAGACAACGCAGCAGCTACAGTACAACTCTTTGGGATCATATGAGATACTGAAGACAACGCAGCAGCTACAGTACAACTCTTTGGGATCATACGAGATACTGAAGACATTGCAGCAGCTACAGTACAGCTCGTTGGTATCATATGAGATACTGAAGACAACGCAGCAGCTACAGTACAACTCTTTGGGATCATACGAGATACTGAAGACATTGCAGCAGCTACAGTACAGCTCTTTGGGATCATATGAGATACTGAAGACAACGCAGCAGCTACAGTACAGCTCTTTGGGATCATATGAGATACTGAAGACAACGCAGCAGCTACAGTACAACTCTTTGGGATCATATGAGATACTGAAGACAATGCAGCAGCTACAGTACAGCTCTTTGGGATCATACGAGATACTGAAGACAACGCAGCAGCTACAGTACAACTCTTTGGGATCATACGAGATACTGAAGACAATGCAGCAGCTACAGTACAACTCTTTGGGATCATATGAGATACTGAAGACAATGCAGCAGCTACAGTACAACTCTTTGGGATCATATGAGATACTGAAGACAATGCAGCAGCTACAGTACAGCTCTTTGGGATCATACGAGATACTGAAGACAACGCAGCAGCTACAGTACACCTCTTTTTTTGGATCATATGAGATACTGAAGACAACGCAGCAGCTACAGTACAGCTCTTTGGGATCATACGAGATACTGAAGACAACGCAGCAGCTACAGTAGAGCTCTTTGGGATCATACGAGATACTGAAGACAACGCAGCAGCTACAGTACAGCTCGTTGGGATCATATGAGATACTGAAGACAACGCAGCAGCTACAGTACAGCTCTTTGGGATCATATGAGATACTGAAGACAACGCAGCAGCTACAGTACAGCTCTTTGGGATCATATGAGATACTGAAGACAACGCAGCAGCTACAGTACAGCTCTTTGGGATCATATGAGATACTGAAGACAACGCAGCAGCTACAGTACAACTCGTTGGGATCATACGAGATACTGAAGACAACGCAGCAGCTACAGTACAACTCTTTGGGATCATACGAGATACTGAAGACAACGCAGCAGCTACAGTACAGCTCTTTGGGATCATATGAGATACTGAAGACAAACGCAGCAGCTACAGTACAGCTCTTTGGGATCATACGAGATACTGAAGACAACGCAGCAGCTACAGTACAGCTCTTTGGTATCATATGAGATACTGAAGACAACGCAGCAGCTACAGTACAGCTCTTTGGGATCATATGAGATACTGAAGACAACGCAGCAGCTACAGTACAACTCGTTGGGATCATACGAGATACTGAAGACAACGCAGCAGCTACAGTACAACTCTTTGGGATCATACGAGATACTGAAGACAACGCAGCAGCTACAGTACAGCTCTTTGGGATCATATGAGATACTGAAGACAAACGCAGCAGCTACAGTACAGCTCTTTGGGACCATACGAGATACTGAAGACAACGCAGCAGCTACAGTACAGCTCTTTGGTATCATACGAGATACTGAAGACATTGCAGCAGCTACAGTACAGCTCTTTGGGATCATATGAGATACTGAAGACAAACGCAGCAGCTACAGTACAGCTCTTTGGGATCATACGAGATACTGAAGACAACGCAGCAGCTACAGTACACCTCTTTTTTTGGATCATATGAGATACTGAAGACAACGCAGCAGCTACAGTGCAGCTCTTTGGGATCATACGAGATACTGAAGACAACGCAGCAGCTACAGTACAGCTCTTTGGGATCATACGAGATACTGAAGACAACGCAGCAGCTACAGTACAGCTCTTTGGGATCATATGAGATACTGAAGACAACGCAGCAGCTACAGTACAGCTCTTTGGGATCATATGAGATACTGAAGACAACGCAGCAGCTACAGTACAGCTCTTTGGGATCATACGAGATACTGAAGACAACGCAGCAGCTACAGTACAGCTCGTTGGTATCATATGAGATACTGAAGACAACGCAGCAGCTACAGTACAGCTCTTTGGGATCATATGAGATACTGAAGACAACGCAGCAGCTACAGTACAGCTCTTTGGGATCATATGAGATACTGAAGACAACGCAGCAGCTACAGTACAGCTCTTTGGGATCATATGAGATACTGAAGACAACGCAGCAGCTACAGTACAGCTCTTTGGGATCATATGAGATACTGAAGACAACGCAGCAGCTACAGTACAGCTCGTTGGTATCATATGAGATACTGAAGACAACGCAGCAGCTACAGTACAGCTCTTTGGTATCATATGAGATACTGAAGACAACGCAGCAGCTACAGTACAGCTCTTTGGGATCATATGAGATACTGAAGACAACGCAGCAGCTACAGTACAGCTCTTTGGGATCATATGAGATACTGAAGACAACGCAGCAGCTACAGTACAGCTCTTTGGGATCATATGAGATACTGAAGACAACGCAGCAGCTACAGTACAGCTCTTTGGGATCATATGAGATACTGAAGACAACGCAGCAGCTACAGTACAGCTCGTTGGTATCATATGAGATACTGAAGACAACGCAGCAGCTACAGTACAGCTCTTTGGGATCATATGAGATACTGAAGACAACGCAGCAGCTACAGTACAGCTCTTTGGGATCATATGAGATACTGAAGACAACGCAGCAGCTACAGTGCAGCTCTTTGGGATCATACGAGATACTGAAGACAACGCAGCAGCTACAGTACAGCTCTTTGGGTTCATACAAGAGACAGAAGACAATGCAGCAGCTACAGTACAGCTCTTTGGGATCATATGAGATACTGAAGACAACGCAGCAGCTACAGTACAGCTCTTTGGTATCATATGAGATACTGAAGACAACGCAGCAGCTACAGTACAGCTCTTTGGTATCATATGAGATACTGAAGACAACGCAGCAGCTACAGTACAACTCTTTGGGATCATATGAGATACTGAAGACAACGCAGCAGCTACAGTACAGCTCTTTGGGATCATATGAGATACTGAAGACAACGCAGCAGCTACAGTACAACTCTTTGGGATCATATGAGATACTGAAGACAACGCAGCAGCTACAGTACAGCTCTTTGGGATCATACGAGATACTGAAGACAACGCAGCAGCTACAGTACAGCTCTTTGGGATCATATGAGATACTGAAGACAACGCAGCAGCTACAGTACAACTCTTTGGGATCATATGAGATACTGAAGACAACGCAGCAGCTACAGTACAGCTCTTTGGGATCATATGAGATACTGAAGACAACGCAGCAGCTACAGTACAACTCTTTGGGATCATATGAGATACTGAAGACAACGCAGCAGCTACAGTACAGCTCTTTGGGATCATATGAGATACTGAAGACAACGCAGCAGCTACAGTACAGCTCTTTGGGATCATATGAGATACTGAAGACAACGCAGCAGCTACAGTACAGCTCTTTGGGATCATATGAGATACTGAAGACAACGCAGCAGCTACAGTACAGCTCGTTGGTATCATATGAGATACTGAAGACAACGCAGCAGCTACAGTACAGCTCTTTGGTATCATACGAGATACTGAAGACAACGCAGCAGCTACAGTACAGCTCTTTGGGATCATATGAGATACTGAAGACAACGCAGCAGCTACAGTACAGATCCAGTTCAAGCGTCGTTGTGTACATCTTTAATGTATTGGTACGGCATTGAACACGAATGATGGACGGACACTCTACCAATTAAGCTACATCCCCGGTTTAAGGCTCATAGAGTTAAAATAATATAACACTAATTTAAAATGTGTGAGGATTTTATAGAAAACATTGACATAGAATCATATTCAAACAAAATATTTCGTAAATAAATCATCGGAAAAATCAGTTTGTCAAAATGCTACATATATATAATCAACAAGAACCTCTTAAATGTTATTAAAAATTACCGCACATTGACCTGGACATATTTGACCACACCCCCTATTACAATTTACCGCACTAATCTTTAATACTTTTTGCCGCGTTTTTATTATAATTTACCGCAGTTCTTGCATTTTACCGCGTTTATTACAAATAGTAACACACGTGCCTAATGTTCACTAACAGATTAACAGTGTCACAAGTTGAATGTCGTTTTTAATTTATTGAAGATTACCCCTTTACATGTCAGGTTCTAAAATTCAAATATCCATGATTTAATAAGTTCTAGTGTTATTTAGTTAGTATCTCTATTATCCCAAAGAGTCTATTATGTTATAAACGTGAAGAACTAATCCCAATGATTTGCTTGATATTGATCTCTCAATATATACAAGCCTCGTGACAAATCTCAATCTTCACATCAACTTTGGATTGTGTACTAGTACTATCATCCGATATTTAACAGAGGTGCTTAACTTTACTCTGTATGTATACAAAAACAAGTGAACACGGATATAGCGAAAAAACGGATATAACGAATAAATTAATAAGTGCTGTCAAAAGCAAGCACTTTATTATATGCCAATAGCGGATATAGTTAACTGAATTATTTAGTCCCTCGGAGTTTGTCATTTCTGTGTTCTACTGTAGTCCATATATTTCAAAATTTACTCTGTATTCATACTTAATATATAAAGATGAAACTGTACCGTTTTAACCTTTATATTACAGAACAGTTCAACACTAGTCATCAACAAACGAGACAAGGACGGAGAGACCATGTTGTGGACAGCCCTGAAGAGTGGAAACATAGCTGCAGTGTGCACTCTGATGTCAGCTGGAGCCTGTGTACATGAAGAACATGACACATATGGAAAAACACCCCTGCATTACAATTGTCGGGAGTATAACTTTACTACTGATAGGAACTGTGATAAAACCCTTGGTGTTATTGACATAATCATCACGGAAGGGGGAGGAGATGTCAATATATGCGATAAATATGGACGAAAACCTCTTCATTATCTTCTGGGGCACCAGGACATATGCTCAAAAGCAATCCAGTACATGGTCAGTGTTGGTAAAAGTAACGTGAACCTCGGTGACAGTCATGGAAGCACCCCACTCCATTACTTGTGCAGCCGAAGGAACATCAGTGCAGATCTACTGAAGGTTATGATCACTGAAGGTAAAGGTAATCTAAACCAATGTGAGCAGTATATGAGTACCCCCCTGCACTATCTCTGTTCATACTCAGACATTCAAATGGACACTGCAGATTTAGCGATCAGGGAAGGGAAAGGGAACTTCAATAAAGGGGATGAACATGGAACTACACCGTTACATTACCTATGCGACAATAGGAAGGTCGAATTTGGTGTTATCCGTAGACTTGTCAACACAGCAAAGGGAGACATCAACAAACAAGATGACAATGGAATAACACCACTTCATGTCATTTGCAAAGGATCACATCAGATAAAGGATATTCTGCCATTGATACATCAGGAAGACAAGACCGACATGTACGGAAACACACCGCTTCACTTCCTGTGCAGGAGGCGGGGAATCAATGCTGAGGAAGTACAACAGCAGCTGAAGCAGATCCCTGAAGCAGACATGATGAAACAAAACTCCCTCGGATACACACCCTGGGACTACCTCAATGATCAAGGTAATATCCTGTATTCACAATATAACAATAGTAATAACAGTCAATGTGCATTTATTTCCCAAAGACATATCCTTAAAGGGGCAGTAGCAAGTTGTTTGCAAATTTTATTTTTGCAAATTTCCCTTTATAATGATAGTTTATGTCATTTATATTTAATTTAGAGGGTAAAATACCTGATTACACAAACCAATTGTCCGCAGTGGAAATAACGGTGATGTGTATAAAGCAATAATTGCATGGCGACCATTTTAATGTGAACACATTTTATCATTTCGAACCACAAAAACGATTACTATGGCTTTACTTAAAAAGGTACACTCATTTTTAACTTGATTTTCTGAAGAGTGAAAGGTGATTTACTATTGGTGACATTATGTTTCAAATAAATTTCATTGATTTATATGAGCCAAAAATAATTGCTACTGGGGGCAGTAGCACGTTTTTTGCAAAATTTATTTTTTCAAATTTCCTTTTTATAATGATAGTTTGCGCTATTTGAATTTACTTTAGAGGGTAAAACATCCTATTACACAAACCAATTATCCTTAGTAGTGATAAAGGTGATGAGTATAAAGCAAAAATGGCATAGTGGCCATTTTATTGTCATCACATTTTATTATTTCGAATGACAAAAATTATCCCCATGGTTTTACCGAACCATGTACACTCCTTTTTAACTTGATTTTCCGAAGAGAGAAGGGTGTTTTACGATTAGTGAAATTTGTTATCAAATACATTTCATTGACTTATTTAGGCGAAAAAACGTGCTACTGCCCCTTTAAAGTGTTGTGCTAGCACAGCTGAAATACCAACTTTTTTCAGGAAACTAGGATTCTAAAATTCCAGGATGTCATGGGTGTATGGTTGTGTGTTTGTTTGTATACATAAGTAATATTTACTATTTACTATGCGTTGTTTATTCTAATTTAGCAATGGAGCTGTAAATTATGTGTTATCATCTGGGCACATACGAAGTTGTATTTAATATTGTATTAAGATTTACCCCAAAGAATCCAAACACAACACACCCTTCAGTATGTGTCTATGAGGATGTTGCTTACATGATTTGACATACATACATTGATTCATACATTGATAAATTAGGATGCTAAAATTCCAAGTTGTCATGGGTGTATGGTTGTGTGTTTGTTTGTATACATAAGTAATATTTACTATGCGTTGATCATTCTAATATAGCAATGGAGCTGTAAATTATGTGCTAGCATCTGGGCACATACGAAGTTGTATTTAAGATTAAATGATTTTCACAATTGTGTTTTACACCAAAGAATCCAAACACAACACACCCTGCAGTATTTGTCTATGAGGATGTTGCTTACATGATTTGACATACATACATTGATTCATACATTGATAAATTAGGATGCTAAAATTCCAAGTTGTCATGGGTGTATGGTTGTGTGTTTGTTTGTATACATAAGTAATATTTACTATGCGTTGATCATTCTAATATAGCAATGGAGCTGTAAATTATGTGCTAGCATCTGGGCACATACACAGTTGTATGCAAGATTAAATTATTTTCACCATTGTGTTTTACACCAAAGAATCCAAACACAACACACCCTGCAGTATTTGTCTATGAGGATGTTGCTTACATGATTTGACATACATACATTTGATTCATACATTGATAAATGCTTGTCTTTGGACATCATGTCGGACCATTATTATAGTTATCATACTTGTATGTTTGTGGTAAATATCCTACTTTGGGAAAAACCTAAGCTCGCTAAAAATAATGATACAACATACAGGATACTGTATCCCAAAACACACTAGCATGCCGATATCTATGTCTGTATATTCTGAAGTTATCAGTAATGACTGTATTAAATCTGTGTATTTCTGTTAATACCAGGGTCAGTATGTATCGCTATAGACAACTTTCCTTACCTAACTTAAAAGGTATACTGTTGCTGACTTCTGAATGTAATAATGTCAAATGTTGATCAGATGACCATCTTACCTGGAGAGACGGGATGATTGACAGATCTCCCGCTGACCTGGTGATGTGCAGGTTTCTTCAAGGGGACAAGTGGATCGTTGTGAAAGGTAAATGTTCTACTAAATAAAATAATAATAATATTGAGTATTTGTACAGGCGCCTATATCTAAGTACTAATACCAGAATAACAGAAGGGGTAGAGAGTATAGTAGTGGCTACTGGGGATAAGCGAGTTGGAAAAAGTGGGTTTTGAGAGAAGATTTGAAACACTGTAAAGAACTGGCAGATTTGACTTCAGTTGGTAGAGAGTTCCATAATGAGACAGCTGTGAATTCAAGGTTCTTTGACCATAAGTAGCCAGTAGGTAGGTGATACACATGATTTTGAAGTTAATGCGAATTTATACAGGAAGCCAGTGGAGGAACTTGAGAGAAGAGGATGATGGTCACGTTTGGATTTAAGACAGATGATATTAGCATGATCAACATTGTTCAATTCAGCCACAGTAGTGTAATTAACAAAGTTTGACTGAAATGTCCCATGCTCATTTTCGGGATTCATTAAAAGGAAATTTCAATTTGACAAATACCTGACTTTAAATTTCTGAAATCTTTTTAATTACACCGACAAACGATTTACTGAAGTCACTGAAGCGTATCTGCAGAGTGTTGGCATATATATGCTATCTACCTTAATGAGATGATGAACATGGGATTAAGAATAGAGACGATTTTATGGATATACAACTTCTTTATTCTTTATGGCGATCTTTCGACATAGGTACTCATGTCGTTGTCAAGCAAGTGGTACACAAGTGGGGAAGCAGCTGGGTTATATACATGAATTGTTTTTACAAGAGATTGGAGAGGTGTTGTTTGTACAACCTTTGTCCACCAACTCTATTTATTGTATAAACAACTCATCTCCAATCCAACAGAGATCCCTGCTTACTATGTGACCGTGGAAATCGTGCAGCTGTATTACGTTCTAATGCAGTTATGTCATAGGCTTGAGTGGCTATGACGTCACAGTCCTGATGATAACATCAGAACAGAAATTTTAACAGAAATTTTATTCTCGAAAATCACACAAAGTGACACAGAGAACATACAGCATTTAAACACATACTAAAACAGTGTACAAAGTCCAGCTTTGATAAATTGAGCAATTTTAGAGTTAAGTTGCGAATAATCACATTTCATTAAATAAATAAATTTTTCAATATGAGGATGTTTACAGAAGTATTTGGGAAGGAATTGACATCTG
The DNA here is from genome assembly GCA_936450465.1 of Gibbula magus. NCBI lineage: Eukaryota > Metazoa > Mollusca > Gastropoda > Trochida > Trochidae > Gibbula > Gibbula magus. The sequence goes on from OW388302.1 coordinate 87,485, forward strand.
GGGGAATGTAGGGCTGGGCAGTATAATAAAAAGTGAAGTTCATCGCATACAATAGTTGTACAAAATTGACAGGTTCTATTACATTTTGGAATGCCGGACCAACGTCCTGTTTCAATGGGAAGCCTATGGTTTGAAGTTCTAAATTTAGTTAGCCAGCGTCTGTAATGGTAAGGTAATTGTAACAAATATGATTCTAAAAATATTGATTGCTTGTACATTGTATAGTAATAACATCATACACTCTTTTGGTTTGACCCGACAAGCTTCTATGTGTCGATGACCTCGCTGACATACCTCTATGAGATCTATGAATGTATTGTTAATATTAAGAATTACAAGCCTTTCACTAACAATAACAGTTCATCTATTTTAAAAAAAACATGTTTATACGGTACATGTTACTCAAAGAGAGGTACGTAAGTATTAAAGCCACGTCACTGGTGTATAGATATTGAACTCCTTTGCGACCACATGGAACACATGAAGAGCTAAACTGAATACCAAGCAGCTTATTCTAAAAAACTTTACACAAGTCACATTCTGGAACAGTGAGGATTGACGTTCGGTAAATAGATAATCTCACCCAAGTGTCTTCTCAGTTCTGATATCGTATATATCAACACGTGTTGTTAACAATTACAAATATCCGAGACTTGAATATATCAGACGACACGAGGGTGAGATTCTATTTATCATCCAAAATCATTCTTATGATGTTTAAGCAAAAAAAAGTGTACATCTCTGAGGACATCTCTGCCATTTGACTTCTATTGCGGTGAGTTCATAGTATTGTGACGTCATCATGTTTATGACGTCATATCATTATGATGTCATTACTCGATGATATAATATAAGAATAATCAACGAGTTGCGAGGAATTACGGATTATCTGTCCGGAGTCAATTATTGTGATAAACTCGGAGCTTTAGCGAGGAGTTTGGCATAATAATTCACGTGGGACAGATAATTCTAGTCTGTCATCCAGACCCCTTAATATTTTAAGTGCCTAGGCAAGTCTACAACAAGACTCTGAGCTCAGTTTAAGGCTGAAAATGAACACATCTCAGAGGCTCCTTTTTATTATAATTGTTTTCTTAATTTGTTTTAATCTGTACAACAAAATTCATTTCAGAGGCTAAATGTTAGACTAAGATAATTCGTAATTCCAAGCAACGAGTTGGTTATTATTTTTCTTACCCAAGTTCATTTTCATGCGTAAAAATCGAAATACGAGACGTCACATGACAATCTAAGATTACCCTTTAAAATACAAAGTGTATATTCATACGCCGGCCCATTCAAACATTTGCTCACACCATCAAGATGCACGCATCTAAATAGTTTGCTACTAACGCTGTTTTGTCAGTAAGATTCTCATGTAATTTTTGAACTTTATTCCCAAAAGGAATTTCGGACATAATAAACAACTTGTAAATATTATCGCATAATGAAAGAAACTAAGTGAAACATTAACTAGCAATAGCTCAGTTGCAATGCAAGATCGGAATGTAATAACGTCACTAAATGACGCCATAGTAAATGACGTCACAAAGACTTGATGTCACGGCAGTTCAGCCGGCGACTCTTGCGTGCTGCTTCGCCTTGCAAATTTTACTACTATAATTACGGCCTCGGAAACATGGAACCAACATGATTTTCTATGCTTTAGTATCGTGTGACTCTAATAGGTATGCTCGAATATTGTCCACATATGTAATTTAGCTAAAACAGGACAGGTAAGAAAATCATGAATGGGCGTAAAGTAGTCCGTCAACCAATCAATGTCACGTATCAGAGGAATAACAAACCCAAGTGGTAATGAAAAAAGTTTATTTACAAAATAAAATAAACTAAACTAACAATAATCACTAACCCGTCCCATAGTTTAACTACCTAACCTACCTACCCTCTCATCTAATACCCCAAATACATACAACATTCAATAACACATAAAATAATGAACACAACACAATCTTTCAACAACTGCGAACACACGCACTAACAAGTGTCTTTGTCAAATTATAACACTCATAATTCGAAAATGTCCATTATATACAAACTGGCTCATTCCACATGAATGACAACAGTACACAACTGTATACAACTGAACAGTTCACAACACTGCCCAACGATGAGCAACTGTTCACACGACTGGACAACAGTTCACAACACTGGATGATACTTAACAACACTGAACAACAGTTCACATAGCTGAACAACAGTTCATATAGCTGAATGACAGTTCACATCACACAACAACAATTCACCTGTGGGGAATTATCGTTCCCACGTGTTGCGGTGACACATGTACCTACATTAGGTATGTATGAGCGGGGTCAAGTGGCTGCTGGGCGTCCCAGACCACGCTTCACTGCCCCTTCCGTAGACTACCGTCTACACGTTGCTAGGATTCGGGGAGCATCCAAACCTAGACTTCCACAAAGTACCGGATCAGCAGTTGACCGGGACACTATAAAGCAAAGTCACATTGCCTTACTACAGTATATTAGTGACACTTAATATACATACAACGAATGTATTACAAACGTTTACAACAACTGCATTCCAACAGATGCCTACTACACCACACACTACTCACACCTAGTCATTAGCGAGCCATTCTTCGCAAAACATAGGGGTTTAATGCTCCACACACTTGTTATCATATACATGATAACAATACACAATTGCTCCTTACAATGGACGATTACTAGGGACGATAAATAAACACATAGTTTTTACTGAACTGTTGCACACATAATATGTATTCCAAACTGAACACAATTTTCTTATACACAATACTTCACATTAAAACAATTCAAAGTATAATCTTCAGATTATGACATTCTATACATTAACACACGAAACATTATACTCAAATAACACAAACAAATTACTAATCATTCCAAACAAAGCAATACTTACGCCAAAATTCCTGGCACACAACCTCGATAGCACATGGTGTGAATTTTGACTGTAAGGTACCCTGCACGTGCATTTCGCTTTTATACAGATGGTCACGTGACTAACTACCCTGCTAGAGGGCCTAGACATGCTTACGTCTATAATACAATTAATATTGGAACTAAACTTGATCAAAATGATAACATATAACCTTGTAATCTGACAATCAAAATGCGAGTTATTTTAGAAAACTGTAATTCCCATGACCATTATGGAAACTTTAATATCCGGCATATCGTTGCCTGCTTTGGTAAGAAAAGCATTGTAATGTCACGTAGTTGACGGTGACGGGGCATTGTGCAAAATCTACTTCCAAAACGATATCTCCTAGGAGATATCGCTTGATCTCATACAAGCGATATCTCCTGTGGAACACAGTTTTTGGTGATAAATGAATATGCGACTCAAACTGCCGGTGTTACCTGTGAGTAGGTAGATTTCAACTCGCGATGAACATGTCTGACACTGCTTGATCATAATACATTTTGCCGCATTAATTATGCATTCCACAATGTTTGTTTTGTCATTCATCGAATTAAAGATGCATGATCAGTTTTCAATGATATTTTATTTGGTTCTAATCATTCTGTGAAATGAACATCCAAGTTCAACTAATAACAATACTTTACATTAATTATTTCAATATGACATTACACGATTGAAGAAGTACATTCATGGCTTTCAACATATTCAAAACATATAAGATAAAGTTTAATAGTATAGTAGTAGAATAACCTAATCATGTAGAATTATTTATATAAAATACCCAACTGTCGCATTGATCGGGCTGGGTATTTCTTCTGCGTGTGTATAAAACAAATTTTAAAATAATTCTCAATTTATTTGCGTGATAATTTTCGGAATAATAAGCTAATTTATATTATCTTATTTATCCTTATCATCATTTCAGTAGCACGATTTGCTTACTAATACTTATAGTATACAGTAACATTTTATACTAGTCTATTCGTTCATGACGTGTTTTTATTTCAGTCGACTCTATCTGTTTATCAATCTGGTCCCATACACGATACTTGTTGTATTCTGTGTTCTGATTGTATCAAATGAACAGCTTCAACGACATCCATTGTATGTTTATACTTACAAGGTATTTCCTGCAATAGGGGCCGGGCCTCAAATAGAAGCCGGGCCTCAAATAAAGGTACCTAAAGGTGAATAAGAGCTGGGCCTCCAATAATTAAGGGCCGGGCCTCAAATAGGGGCCCGGTTTATAGCACATTAATAATCACACCCTACTTGATATATCTCCTATATATGTTCCCAGACAATGAGAGAGTTAAACTACCATGCTAAATTCGGTTGATGTCAAACGGCGAGGAAGTCGTGTTATTCTAAGAGGTTATCAAAGGTTATCAAAGGTTATCACGTGTATTGGTCAAACCCAAAAATAAAAGAAGGACCGGAACTCAAATAAGAGCCGGGCCTCCAATAAGCGCCGGGGAGTAAGAGCCCTTACATGTTTATAAGGGCCCGGGCCCCTATTAGAGGAAATACGGTATTCCCTATTGAATATTCATAGCATAACTACATGACAAAAGAACTAAGAGGAATAGAGGATGTGTGCCTCTGCCACTACAACGTTGATGCGCTCCTCGTGAAATATTATGCTTTCTACCCCACTCGTTTAGACAACCATGTTAAAACAGATATGCTGCATTATTATATGACCAACAGTGAGTACTGAATTGCGTCAGAACATGAGAGTCTACGGGCTGTTTCCAGACGGTTTGGCGTGGAAACTTCCGAACGATATGAGTTCGTATCACGGTAGATGCACTATTTTGCACATTTTTTTAATTGGTTTTAATAAGATTGGTAGAAAGGTTATATTTTCACGAGTGGCGCAGTTGCTGTGGTGACAGGGTGTATCTTGCGTCCGCTCAACACAACCTTAAAATCAGGGCACTCTCCCTCCGAGCACAGGCCAAGTTTAACGCAAATATGTTCCGCAACAGAGATGAACGACCAGTTTTCCCTATGTGCGAACGAATTAAAGATGCATTATCATAGTTCATGAAATTTAAATAATTTTTTAAATAATGTTAACGTATTCCTTATATATTAAGCAAAACATTGCAACCAGCCCCAAGAAACTTTGAACGTTATTCGTGAAAATACAGACTTTAAACGAAAGGGCATTCCGTCATTGGCTTATTGCTATACATAGAGAGGGGCATATTATTTGCGAGGTCACGCAAAAGATTGTTGACGTACATGTGTTTGTAAACACTGTCGCTGACAGATCAAAACAATCACGAATTAAGATTTGTTTTGCCTTCAAACAGTTCTGACTCGATGAATACGAAATACCTGGTGTAAATCGGCACACGGATCGAAAGATCAACCCTTTAGTTACTATATCCGACTACTGTTTTACTCAAGAGAAATTATGTTAATATTCAGCAATATTTATTTTAAAGCTACCCCCTTCTTTTCAGATGTCATGACCTAGAAATCTAAAATGCAGAACGGTTCAGAATTCAGTTACACTTCCGTGTTTTTGTTATGTATTCACTTGTTTCAAACCCAACAAGAGGACATATTAAGCCATTCTTCTTTGTATGATACTGCTATTAATTGCCTTGAAGTTTGCCAAAACCGTTTCTCATGATAGAATTTTCGTTTCATTACATAAACTGGTGATTTCTTCGCATGTTGATTTTCTTGGTGTCTTTTCTCACAAGACTACAACATTTAATCTTTCACATCAATTCTCCATTTTCAGCTATTTCATTTCTGTTAAATTTTAATTCATATACTTAGTAAAAGTCTGTTATATAAATATCAAAATAATCATTTATTTCCGTGATATCAAAGAACGATGTACAATTAATTGTTTAACTATGTGTAGTATAACCGACCCATTGCAGTAAATAAATAAATGTGTTGTCCATTATTCTTTTATCCAAATTCATTAATCAATTTCAAGTTCATATGTTTGTGTGTTTATTGTTCTAAGATGCCTTGTGACTACAACAATCGAAATAAAAGTACTTTATTACTCAACCGTGGTGAGATCACTCATTATATAACAATGAGTTTGTTACACACATGTGTGATTCCACCGCATGCTGTTGTAACGTCACAATCGGCGCGTGACGTCATAGTCGTTTTTGGTTGACGTCACGATGCTAGACGCGCCACTGCACTAGCGAGTGACCAATTTGCAAGTGAGCGTCACTATAAACGATTTTATTGCAATTTAGCGCTATTTACATCATTGAGTAATGAATAAAATACTAAACTCGGTCCCGTTTGATAACATGTTTATGAAACTCGTGAACGGCATCGGTATTTAACTCGCTTTCGCTCGTCAAAATACCAAACCATCCACTCGTTTCATAAACATGTTATCAAACGGGACATCGTTTATTATTACCCTTTAGATAAATTTGTTGAATTCTGATTGGTCAAAAGCCAATGCATACGAAACCGTGTCGGCGGATTTGCCAGGGTGTACCATCCGTATGACCCGGGAAGACAGGTCATGTGACTTACTACAAGGGTCTTACGGATGACCTTGACCTTAGATGGAATGCGGAAGTAAAACGGTTGCTCGACTCGGAATTTCAGTATCGAAACTTACCTTAACAAACATAAGTACGGTGATTTCAACCTATATACATTATTTATTTTGTTTGCGTCAATACACTGATACAATAAAAACATGTGTCTCTCTCTTATTCATCAGGTAATAATAATTTAAAAATCGATTAATGTTTAGCCGCAGAGTTATCACCCTTGATATGGAGCGGTAAACTCTTTACAGTGTTTTCGCTGTTTCACATTGTGCTGCGCCTCAGGAAATACGGAATATACAAGGGTCTTACAGTCCCGTAGACCCTGTCAAAACACCGTGTAACTAATAGTATTCTATAATTTATCAGACGATAAAGGTATAGTTTTTTGTGATGACGTAACACTTGATTGACGTTTCCGCTCCCCTCGTAGTCACGTGTGCCCATGGTAACCCAACGAAAGAGGGCAGTTGAAAAGACCTTGTTTTTCTGTAAATGATAATGTCCTAAAACATCGGTAGCTTTGTTATAACAATTATTGAAGGAATGTGTTCTTTTGTATCCGAATTAGTCTTAAATTTTAAGCTACATTTGTACTTGAACCAAACCGACGAAATCCGCATTAGGCAACCCCAGGAACCACTATGACGTCACAACAGAACAATGACGTCATACTCGCTAATGTCGCACGGCTCGTCAGTTGGCCCTGATCATGGATTATTAATATTAAGGAAGGATACTCTATTTTTCTTGCAAAATTACTCAAAGCAGATAGTTGTGTTATTGGTTATCTTAGAAAAGTAATAAAGTTCGCTGTACCCCAATGTGTTTTGTAATAAAGTATAGTTTTGCCCTGAACTAGTATAACGTCAAAGTACTCGGACTTCCGTCCTCGTACTTTAACTATAATAGTTTAGGGCAAAACTATACTTTATTACAAAACACATTGGGGTACAGCGAACTTTATTTCTTAATTAAAATGCGTTGTTGTTGTCGTGCGTTATATGAAATATATGTAATAACTCATACTTGCCTCATTTTTTTATATACTTTTACATGATACAAAATTAAACAAATCAACCCTGTATTGCTCAAAAAAGAAACATCGTATTTAAAAAAAAAACACCAAGGAAAGAATCTAAGTTATATATCTAAATATATAACAGCTCATTGGTTGTGAAGGGATCCATCGCTATGAAGATGCAATGATCTGATGATATACTTAATTTTAGAAATAATATATTATATATCTCATGATTTTTTTTCTAAAATGTGATTTGTTTAAACAAAAGGAAGAACGGAAACCAACTTTGAAATAAAATACAATTGAATGTGTACCTTTTTTAATGTATAGCCACTAATGTATGCCATATGTGTTGCTTATGTACGTATGTGTCACGTGGACATGTCATATAATGTACCGCATTTCCTCTAATAAGCGCCGGGTCTCCAATGAGTGGGGGCCTCTAATAAACGCCGGGGGTCAAGGGTAGTTAGTCAGGCAGAATTGTGAAATGATTGTGCACTTTGGGTGAAAAGTACCAAACTTTGCACAAAGATAGCTTATGGTATTTCGATTAAATTTGGTTTGAGGGCCAAGTCAATTTCGATCCAAGACGGCCGCTAAATATAATCGTGACGTCACGGATTAATGGGTTAATACTCGGCTCCAGTCCGTTTTGCAGGGTACTGTGGTTCGAACGTGAAATTATGTACTATATTCGTAATTGTAAGTTTGATGTCATAATTTTGTTGAATGATTTTTCCTACCGAATGATATAATTGGATATATACGGTAGAAATCATAATTTAAAAGGAATGCAAAGATGATAATGCATCTTCAAGTGAGCAAAGGTTGGTAACGTGTTTCTCTCAACTCAAACCGAACTAATTTAACTGTCAAAATTAAATGTTTCAAAAATTCAAACTAGATATCCATTTGTACACAGGGTGTGATCTCCTTTTCCCGACCTTTTATGGCACAATTACTCACCTAAAAGATATACACTGACGTGCAAAAGAAAGGATGTCACTCAGTTGTATTAATCATATGTATAATTTCAAATTAAAGTCAAATATCTCGAGTTTTCGACGTCGTATTAAAAAACTTACTAGTTACGGGTTTTCTTTAAAAACAATATTGAAAATTTAAATTTTGAAATCCCCCCCCCCCCCCCCCCCAAATTATAATTTTGATAAAACCGACTGTTCATCGACATATAACGCATACTCTGCGGGAAAATAAATAAATGTGCCTCGTCCTGCACACCTTTACAACATTTCGAACATGATTGGGGTCATGTTGGTGTTCATTTCTTACCCCTATCTATTTTAAATAATGACATTTTAGATTTAAAATATAACAGTCATCAATAAGGTCATTCAAACTACTACTGAAAGGTTTTATTGTATGGTGCCATAATTTAATTGCATCCATTGTGTTTTATAAAATTTAATTTTGTTTTAATACGTTCAAACACACCATATGTGCTGTTTACAATACAAACACATTCACTCAGCTTAAATATTCATCCCCAATCGCCAAACATCTCGTAATTACTAGTTTCCAATTAAAATCGAGTAACATCATTTTGCACGTGCATAAACCGAAAGTGCACGTCCTATGTACATGCACAGTAGTTATATGACATATTGAACATTATCAACCCAAATTAGTTATTTTGTCTGGTTTAAATAAGATTCTAAAATTACGTTTGACTCATTGGCGCGCGCCACACTCGGTGCATTGTCCGGTTTTCGATCAGAAATCGATACTTTTACCTTCATATCGTCAATATACTTAGTCGAGTGTCATCAAAATGTTAGTTTTCGGTAATAGTTGGTGCCTCTCGATAAAATAAGACCATTTATAACGTTTGGCATATTTGACCCCCAACAACACAATGGATGTACCTTTAATCGAAAACAAGTGAGTGTTATACTTTCTTTTGCCCGTCAGTTTATAATTAAGCTTCGACATTGCCTCCATTCCCACTTCCGGAATAAGAAGTGAATGAACATCTATATCCGGTATAAATTAAAAAGAAATACGATCTTGCTTCCGTTTACAATTATTTGTTTTCGTTTTTTTTTTGTAATGTGTCGTAGCATTGTTTAAATTTTAAAAGCATTGTTTATAAAAAATATCTAACGAAGCATGCCAATGAAAGCAAGGGAGGTAACTCATGATATCCATGCGACAGACCAATGTTGTCGGCTTGTATTAGTAACAGTATTTTATTTCCCGAAACATTGTGATATACAACAAAATAGGCTAAATACAAAACAGAAAGGGGTCGGATTAGTTAACAGGTTGGAATGGCCAATATGAATTATAATAAATTGTTATCCAAAATCAAACAAAAATACACTGAAAATAAACGACAACATGAGTTCACAAGTTACTGATTCACAATGAATAAAGCTCACGGTAGTCTACTTGGGAAACCGGCAAAACATTTTCTAAAATTAAATTTTAAAATAAATAAATTTTTAAAATCGTATTTAATCTACTCTTGTTACATTTATTCTTTCTGAACACTGTTGTTTTGAATCAATAATGAACAAATCTGTACTTGCATGTTGTAGTTGTTGTTTTTGGAAAATTATTATAGATCGAACAAGGGGCTTTCAGTTGAAGTTTTGATATATTAACTAAAATTAAACCACAGTCGTCAATTGATTCAATCAAACTACTGCGAATAAGTATTATTGTATTGTAAATGGGGTCATTGGCTGTTTAGGTAGTCAGTCATTTGCATGCTTTATAATCTAAGATTTTTAATCTAATTGAAGATGAAGTACATGTCCTACTTTATTGTGAGGCCTACCTAGATATAAGGAATATATTTCTTGATAAATATTTGAGATACCCATTATCACAATACAGTCCTGTTAATCTCATATCTTGAACAAATATAAATGTTATAAATAATTTATGCCGATTTTTATATCATGCAAGAAAAACAAAACATTCTGATGTTTTTTGTAAAGTTCATGCAATACATGTTTTTTATATGTTGTAATTCTGGCCAATGGCCTTTTCCTGAATAAAATGTCTGTCTAATCTAAAGTAATTTACGATATAAATCAAAGATCATAAAAATTGACGACTGATAGTTAGACAAAGAGGCCTTGACAGGTACTACGAGCGTATAACTGCTAATCTAAATGGACATAGCTTTATTAATGGTTTGACTACATAGAGAATCTCACCCAAGTGTCTTCTGATATCAAATATATCAACACGAGTTGATAAAAGTTACATATATCCGAGGCTTGTCTATTACATTAAATATTTATTTGTCATCCAAATCTGTGTTTCACAGGAGATATCACTCCTAGGAGATATCGTTTTTGCAGTAAATTGTGGACAATGCCCTGTCACCATCAACTACATGACATCGCAATGTTTTTGCATCATCGAGTAATGACATCACAATGCTATGACGTCATAAACATGATGTCGTCACAATGCTATGACATCACCGCATTGCGAGTAAAATGGCAGATCTGTGCACTAAGAGATGTTCACTATTTTCATTGAAATGTAATAAGCATGATCTTGGATGATAAATAGAATCTCCCCCTCGTTTCTTCTGATATCAAATATATCAACACTCGTTGATAAAAGTAAAAATAAAATTTGTAACCTGTATCTTTTAACATTTTGTAGTAGTTTTGTCGTGGTCATGTGGTAAAGTGTTAGTTAAAGGCGCGAAGGGACAGGGGTTGAATCCCAACCTGTCAAGTGTCAATTTTTAACTTTGAATAATTTCAGATTTGTTCCCACAAGGGCCGTTGGTCTTTACAAAATTTGAATCTCAAATGAGGTTATTCCGAGATTTTCAATTCACATCCGTGGGTTTACAAGTTACATCCCGGAAGTAACGAAACGTAACTGATACTAACCATAAATAATGAGATCTTGAAAAGGCTGTCTAAAATGAACCTTTACACGTGAAGTAGGTTGATAATAATGTTAACTGCGTATCATTTGGATAATTTTAAAATTGGGTAGCATCAAAATAGGTAGTAAAGAGTTAAACTAATATTGACTAAACAATGAAGTCACGAATGTGGCCAATAAAAAGGAACAATGTACAATCTTAATGAATTATATTTTGTTCACCCTTTGCTCAGTACTTACACTGTTCTGGCATTGTTGCCTAGCAACAACACTTGCAATCATGCGTGCAAAACCTAAAGGCCCGTTCACACTGTGCCGAATTTGACAAAAGATGGAAACACGAATTTGAAAATGGTCAAATTCGCAAAGGATAGTAAGCAATATTTGAAATGTTAGTTTCGTGGTACATTCGTGTCCTCATCGTGCCCTTCGTATGACTATCGGGATGACATCTTCTGATTCGTATCATCATCGTATTTGCCTTCGCCTGTCCATCGGGACAATAGGGCAGTTTTCACATGCGAAGTCATACCTTGCAGAAATGTACATGGTGACTACGCAACGTCGTATTGACAAGGTGACAAGGGCATTTACTACATCAAAAGCTGTATGCCAATATGAGACATGTATTGATATATAGATTACATATTATAACCTATGTAATGTATGTAACAATACCTCTACATATTCAAATGAGTATGAAATGTATAGTTTATGTACCTTATATTGACCACGGAGGTATACTGCATCTGTACTAAAAACATTACGAAATTGTATATAAGCATGCACTTTATCCAAACATGCAATGTATTCATATAGACATTGTATATTATAAGTATTGAATTTATTCTTACTTTAGTTCCATCGTGATAGCATCGTAATGCTAAACGATGGTTATACGCAGGTATCACGAGGATTGTAGATAGTCGCGTTGACTTCTTATGACAAACGGGAGGCAATATTTTCTTAATTAAGCGATGATACCGAGATGGACAGACGAAGATAATACGATAATGACAAGAAGTAACAAGATTGAATCTCGATGGCCGTACGAAGGGAAATATTGAGACACGTGCTGACCACAAAGATGAAGATTCGCATGCAGGTTCGGAAGTTTTTTTTAACTGTCAAAGATTTTCGAACATCCGCCGATGGTGCAGCCGAAGCCGGAACAGTGAAATGAATTGGTCACATGATTTCCTGCTGTCATGGCAACTCACACTAGACTGGTTTCAGCAACTCTTTTTTTGCGGACTATATATTTGCGTCATTACTCAGAAGCCATTCTAATTATATAATTAACTCATTATTAAGCTTATTCAGAGTGGGGATAGGGTAATGGGGATTCAGGGCTTCGAAAGTTCTAAGTTGTAATTTTTTTAAACATCAAAAAATCATAAATTTCGGAAATTAAAAAATCTTGTATGAAATTTTGGTTTGGTATGTCCACCTTGCAACACCTTCCATATATTATAATTAGTGACAGATAATTTTCTAATATGTGAATTCCCTCAATCCCCTCCGCTCTCCCCTCCCCCTTCATATTACTGCTTCATGCTAAGTACATAAACTGTTTTACGATTCTACAACAAAGTCTGTATTACGCTGTCCCAGTACTTTCTAAACTTGAAATTATGCTTTCCCGGGCCGACACAGAAAGACCAACCGTCGCAGCAACAGTGTTACATAATGTGGATGTCACGTGATGCTCGTGTCACCAAACTCATCTTCGCATTCTCATCGCATATTCGTCGTGCTCTAAATAGGACGTCGTGTTGCCATCATGTTGCCGTCGTGTGGTATTCGTACAGACTGCATAGCGATAGGCCAATGCGACGACCAAACCGACATTCGCATTGCATTCGCATTGTAGTCGTGTGTTACGATATTGACATCGTATTGCCTTCTGACTGCATCGCACCTGCTCCGGATTCTGTTTCGTTTTTAACCAAAATCGGAACCATATTCGTGCGAAAGTAGAAGTTTCTTATTCGTGTTGGCATCTTTTGTCATAATCGGGACAGTGTGAACCGGCCTTTATGATTTTTCCTTAAAAAAAACAATTTAATATATCTTGTTTGTGTCTGTTTATGTGCGTAAATTGTTCAATCCGTAAGACTCAATGAGAAACCAGCTGGCAATAGATATAGCTACAACAATTGAAAAATATATGTTTGATGGATTTGTCATCCAAAGATTATTGTAGGTTCATGGAACAAATTTGAAAATTGTTATTCAGGAAAATTGAAAACTTCCTTAATTTAGGCCTAACATTTCCTATATTCTGTCGTTTTTTGTTTAAGATAAGGACACATAAAATAATAACATTAAACCTCTTTTCAGCACATCTTACTTCAACAAATATGTTTTGGGAAGATCTATTGTTAATGTTTCGGACATCTTCTATTTTCACATATTTTATTAACCGAAAGTATTTCAATTATATCAGAGCTGCTAATATTATGGCAGGGATAAATCCCACAATACTATATGTGGCTATGCATTGCGGTGAAACCTCAGGGCATCGACTGGAACTAGCGAACCATGCGTGGTACTGCGTTGAACTTCAGTGTAGTATTGCACCCAAAACTTATACTGCGTGTTGCCTTGTTGTGCTCCTGGTCGGATTCAAACCCCGGGCCCCTTGATCCGAAGACAAACGGCATATTTCGAAAGCTTTGGTTTTGAAACCCCAGCTATATGCATGCTATCTAGTCTGCCTCTCCGTCTCCAGCTCTCTCTCTCTACACAATTCATTGAATATCCAGTGATATATAAGGGCTCCTGCCTTACTGTTGAAAGATTTGAAATATGAATTTAGGTATCAAGAATAAAAGTATTGTCAGCGGGACAACCCCATAGATCAAATAGACACGTTTTAAAACGGATAATGTATTACAAACATTACTCAATGAAATGTGCGTTAAATATTAGTCAGAAAATGTGTTTCAGAATCAGTGGGAGTTATTCGTTTTGTTAATGTATTGCATATATCAACGCAAAAAAAACCTGCACCCAGTGAACTCGCTAACAGCTGATCACATACCATTCGAACTCCGTACAACACAAGCTTGTGCCAGAAGGATTTTAGTAAATTTAATACACAGTTGACATGACCATTTTAATAAATATTAATAGAAACGAATATTCATATTAACATGTCACCATACACTAAAACTGCGTTTTCCATTTAGCCGGACATGTTATATCCTTGATTTTCTAACCTGCTAATACTGCTTGTATATGAGTTAAAAAGAAATCACTAGTGAAGAATTGGGGCTAGAAGAATGGGAGTTTAGGTAGATTAAGGGATTGTTGCTTTGTGACAGAAAAAAACGAGATACATGCTGAATGATCTGTAACAAAAAAGGCCAATAACTGTGTAGTGAAGTTGAGATGCTTGTATCCTTAACACAATGTATCTAAAAAGTGCGACATGTATCTAATCATGTAGATTAAATAACTGGCTGATGCAATTATATCTAGCTACAACCGAAGATCAAAGTAAAGGAAATATGTTGTCGGTACGACTTTAAAGAAAATGTCAATAAAAACACAAAGTATTTTATTTCGCGCGGTTTAAGCAATTCAGTAGACTCAGAGTATCATACTGAACAAAGTCCAATACTTGAACCTTTCTGATAATTACCCTAGTTAATGAACAGCGCATATGCACATAATTTGTGAACTTCCATGTATAAGTGAATTAAACCGTAATATAAAAGCGTACCGTCTCTGACACTATCAATGTATATAACTTGTACATGAGAGTTAGCCAAGGCAAATCATGAATATTTGGATTACCTGTATGTATGTTACGTAATCCGGTATATCGATGATAAACACATTAAGTGATGACATTGTACTATTAGTGAACAATGAAAGTGACTTGAATGTACATTTGGTGTGCGACAATCAAGATGACTGTCAATCCAACTTAATCAAAAATTGTCCACTTTAGACGCCAGTTAGTGGGAAGGGCAGTGGCCAGTTTCAAGTGTAGCGATTAAGACCTGGAGATTACCGACTGTTACAACTATCTTGGCCTGCTTTTGTTACATGCGGATGGGCAAAGGAGTGGCCAGCTCAGCGAACAGGGCGCTAGGTCAACTTATATCTAAATGGAAAATCCTAGGTGGATTGCGTTTTGAGACTTTTACTAAGCTGTACAAATCCATGGTGTGGTCAACTATTGATTACGGTTCTGCTATATGGGGGACTTACACAATTCCAGCAAGTATCACCGTCCATAACCGTGCAATGAGATTTTTGGTGGAGTCTACTAACGCCTATATACAGAGACAAACGCCAACAGTCTTAAACAAACAACTTCATGCACCAGTGGTTTTGATTTTTACAGCCTTCAACCTTTCTTCAAAGTTGAATGGCCTATTACTTTGTGCACTTATGCCGAAAACCCGTTACTATGTGCACTAATTTTCATGACACACAGAAAAGGGACATTACTTCCGCTTTTCAACTCTTTCATTTCGAATATAATGAACTATGGTTGTGAAGTCTGGTGAATAACAGAGAGAATAGAATACACCTAAGTTCTGCAAAATAATTCTAAATAAAAACATTCAAGAGCTAGTAATTATTATGATAGAAAATTTAAACTTAAAAAAAAAATAGGCCTCATTTATGAAGGATGTATTGTACAATAGTTTTTTTTATAGCATTTTAATTCTTTTTCAAATACATAGATATATAATACATATTTTATTCATAACACAAAGGAAACCAATATAAGCAATTATAAATATTGGTACAGACCAACTGCAAAATAATTTTGAGAGTATCTGGAAGACGAAAGATGTGTCGTGAGCAAATTGCTATATTAGATATTCAGTGTTGCCTATCGTTATTCCCATTATATTCTTCGCAACATTATACTCAGCACCTCAGCACAAATTATGAAAATGTAAAGGTAAGGCATTTTTTCCTGTAGGCGTTATTACACCTTACCAGATTTGTTATGGGGGTGAGAATGATTACGCCCACCAGTGGAGTTGCGGGACACATGGGTTGGGTACCCCCGGTTGTACGACAATGGAAATGTGCATGTTGAGTCTACAAGAAGATGTGTGGAATCAATCAAGACAGGTTATGTTTCAAGGTTTTGAAATGGGCCAATGCGAAAACTGAACAGAACCGATGAAACTGGAATCTCCGTATTCATAATAAGATGTGCAGTATAAAACTAGAACAGTTTATTCCTATTGGGAACTCTTTTCATATTGCTTTTAAAACATCCGAGGTAACCAACAGAATATTTCAAAGTTTTAAGGAAGAATGGCGAGCGAGCGTGGATAATCCCAACAGCAAGCATGCCTACGGTGGCAACAAATTACGGCTATATATAGTACTTTTAAGTTTTCTTATGGAGTCGAGTCTTATCTGCAGAGTTCTTTTCTGTCGTTTGTGCCGTGGCACAGTTTAGATGCGGTGTTGCCCCCCAAGGCAAATCGTGATTATTTGGCTTTTTTAATTATGCTTAGTCAGTGGCTGACCAGTTGGTCACGTATTGTGATAAACGCGCGACTACCTACATGTATGTTACGTAATCCGGTATAACATTTATTACTAACGACTGAATACACGCTTTCAATACACAACCCACTTTCTATACACAACCCGTCCCTTGTTTTAAGCAGTTTGCTTATTCGTCTTCGTTGCGTCTCGCCGGGTTTATTGTCTCGCTCGATATGACATGAGTTTGTAGATAGTATATTTTAAAACGTTACATGTGTCTCATTAGTCATTTGGCTGGGCATTTACTTCCACTTTGTGCTATATATTGTACAATGAGTTTTATGCGTGACACTTTAATAAACTAACTGTCTAATTCTCTGTCACAAGTAATATATAATGAATTTAAAATTTGATTTTCCAATAGTGTGTTACACAAACGCATCGTCATTCGTTCAAACCGCTAGTAATGCTCTTTTAGTAGCTCTACTAGTACTGGCGGTCCGTGCCTTACGCTGAGAAAGTAAGTTCAAATCCCGAAAAAAGGCACTGGTCTAGTGAACCGAACGCCTTCAAATTCCAAATGCAAATTCTTTCGTTTTCGGTTACATTCAGTCTATAATATATCATAATTACTAGTTTCCAATCAAAATAAAGTAACATCATTATGCATATGCAGAAACCAAAACTACACGTCCCATTTACATGCACAGTAGTTATATGACCTTTTAAACATGATCAACCCTAATTTATCCGTTTGTCTGTTTGAAAAAAGATTCGAAAATTACCTTTAAATCGTTGGCGCGCGGTACACGCGGTACATTGTCCGGTTTTCGATCAGTAATCACTACTTTTAGCTTCATATCGTCAATATACTAAGTAGACTAAGATCAAAATGGCAATTTTAGGCAACAGTCAGTACTTCCCGAAAACGTGAGACAATTTTATAACACAACGTTTAGCATATGTGACCCCAAACAACACAATGGATGTACTTTTAAATGCCAATATTAATTGTTTAATCAAGGAATTAGACAAGGAATTAGATGGATATACGTCTTTGGTTTAATTATCAATGGCCGACAGCTAATGTGTCGGTTTGCGACAAGGGATAGCTGGCGTTACGGTTAATCTACGCCTGAGTGAATTTCCTACCTGGTGTCTTTATATTACATAACGTGTTTGAGTGAACGGTGTCTCACACAGAGAGAAATATAACTTCTCCAACCCCACATTCCACTCTTACAGACAACAAAACACATTGTCACATATAACATAGGGCACGCTGGTGCACTACACGGCCGATTTATTTCAATTCATCATCATCATCATCATTGCCACAATCAGATTTGCATATTTACACTTTATACAATATACAAACAGTAAGGATTCAACTCGCACAATGCTGAAGCCCGACACGTAAAACCAGAGATAAACTTTTTAAAGAAAAACTCTGGAACCGTGTTCCCTCAACGATGCAGCAGCATAAACTGGAGGGTTTACAGCTTTCAAACATACAAAACTCCCAATGCATTGAATCAAACACAAATGCAGAACATGTTGTTGAACAGTAAGAAATGTACAACGATTTAAAAATACTGGTTACACAGATACGCAATATTTAGCAACAAGTATTATAAAAGGCTCTTCAGCCTACAAACAAGCCATACGCTCAGGCATAGTATTATAACGACTCTTCAGCCTACAGACAAGCCATTCATTCAAGGCGTAGTATTATAACGGCTCTTCAGCCTACAGACAAGCCATTCATTCAAGGCGTAGTATTATAACGGCTCTTCAGCCTACAGACAAGCCATTCATTCAAGGCATAGTATTATAACGACTCTTCAGCCTACAGACAAGCCATTCATTCAAGGCATAGTATTATAACGACTCTTCAGCCTACAGACAAGCCATTCATTCAAGGCGTAGTATTATAACGGCTCTTCAGCCCAGAATACACGTGAGGTTCATCCAGCCTCAACACAACATCAAGCTCAGCTTGCGATATACGTGAAAGTCAGTCTCTGAAATAACGTTGCATTCGTTATCAACACTGTATTATAATGGCTCTTCAGCCAAATTATACAACTTAACATGAAGTCCAATTAGCCATAACAGCTATATAATTCTATTTACATGCAGTATTTTAACGGCTCTTCAGCACGATAACACACCATGATAGGTGACCAGTATTCTCATGGCTCTTCAGCCGTCACACAGGCAACACACCTGAAACATAAGAAATATAGTCAGTCATACTTATAAACTGTGTTTGTAGACATTCATAAACGTTAATTATGTAACGAACTGGCCGTAGCTGCACGTGAAGCGAGAATGACCTAATACAACTCACACCACCCTTAAATACCATCTATCCACGCCACCTATGAGCGTGGACGACTACCTGTCAAGAGTTACATACCCTGGAGAAAGCAATTTCCTTCTAATTCATCCTTCAACCGAAGGAAATATCATTTCTCCAACCCCACATTCCACTCTTACAGACAACAAAACACATTGTCACATATAACATAGGGCACGCTGGTGCACTACACGGCCGAGAGATACAAAGAAAGTCAGAGCCCGAGCGAGAGCGACACTTTCCATCTGCTATCTAAACTGTCTTTAATATATCCATCCTTAGCTTTCTCACTTCGCCAACGACCATGCCTCTTGAACATCCGATCCGGGATTCCGTTGTTAGCGGCAGCAGTTGCACCGCCACTTCGCAGACTGTGTAGACCATATTTCTTGATGTCATCAACAAAAGGACTGAATGTTTCTATAAATATTTCCTTAGTCTATTGTAAGACATAGGCACATTAGCTTTTCTCAGTTTGTAACCATTGGCACATTTAGACATATTTCTGAAGACAAAACAGTCAGATGTTTAGTCTAGTCTAGTCTAGTGATACTCAATAATTCAGCAGATCTAAGAAATCCTGCATAACCAATCAAAGACATTGCTACTATTCTCAAATCCATTAAAGAACCAGTTCACCTTTTGCATCATATAACTGCTCTAAAACAGAAACGGTACAATAAGTAAATTGCACAATGTCAAGGTGACACAGGCAAAACATCTGATATACTATTACTCTTCGCCCACCTTTTCCAAGTTGCATAACCCGTGCCCGTGACTGGGATAACAAACCAGGCAGCTCATATGCGAGATCCCGAACATGGGAGGGGAGACAATCAATTTCGTCTCGATACACGTCATGAAACACACCTGTAACATGAACAAAATCATTAATGAAAATCAAGCAACAGTGCTAACATGTTGAAATTCAAATCGTGTTCACCAAACAGACCCCCCTTCATCCTACTAGTAACATATGCCTCCTTTGATGTTGGTAGATACATACAGTCCTTCACTTGTGATATAAACCGAGACTGTAGACACAGCAATGGCCAAAAAGCAGACGACTTCCACTGTGGAACAACAAGTGTACCTACTGCTTGACATTCGGACATATATCTGATAACTCGTGGTATCAAACACACAGGGGGAACAACCCAGTTCATGACTCCTTTCCAGTTCACAGTGAAACAGTCTACAGCTCCACATCCTGGGTTGATGTAGCGAGAGTTATAATTTGTCAGCTTAGCATTGTAATATGAGGCAAATCGATCAACCTCGTGTGGTCCCCATTTTCTGTCGACACTCTGAAACACCCCTCTGCTGACACCCCAATCGTCATGGTCCACTATTCTACTCAGAAAATCAGCTTGTTCATTGTCATTTCGTGGTATCCACTGCATATGCAAATCTATATTGCACTCGAAACAAAGTTGAAAAACTTGTAACGCAATAGCTTGAAGATGTGTTTTCATGCTAGCTTTCTCTACAATATTGACCACATTTTGATTATCAGTAAACCACTTGAATCTTTCCTGTTTCAAACTTGGTGCCAAACTTTTTAACACCATGTTTACTGCTTGGAGCTCACGCCATGTGGAACTATTGCTACGCTCTTCCCCAGACCACTGACCATGTGACACAACCTTGTTCACATCCACACAATAACCACCATACCCAGTGTGACTTGCATCTGAATACAACAGCTTCCTTGCACCTGCTGACTGAATCAAACTTATTGAAACATAGCAACCAATATTGTCTAACCAGAATTGTAACTGCAGTCTACTACTGTCAGAAAGTGTTACTTTACTGCTCCAAGATCTAGCCGAGACAATATCCACACTCAATGATCTCGTCATTAACTGGGCCAGGCCACCCACAACCAACTTCATTGAAACAATCTGCCCTACAACTGAGGCTACACACTTCACTGGTAAAGGTTTTGAACTCAAACTCAATACATGATGTATTGTTCTGATAAGTTTGTCAACTTTTCTGTTAGGTACACTCAATAACATCGTTGTTGTGTCTATATGTAAACCTAACCACTCCAGAGACTGTGACGGAGACCATAACGACTTCTCTACCTTTGGTACGAAACCAGAAGAAATGATATCATCTTTCACTGCCGAACCTATAGTCAGAGTGCCCGAGTTCGAATCTCCTGCAAGAACACCATCATCCAGAAATGTTACGATTCTATAGCCTTCCGCCCTCCACTTCTTGACAAGCTGTCTTGTTACCTTAGTAAATACATAAGGTGCCGAAGTTAAACCAAAAGGCAAAACCAAAAACTTATAAAAGTGTAACTTTCCATGTCTATCTGGCCAAGAGAAACCAAGAAACTCCGTGTGTTGTGTGAACATATCAATGTGATGATAAGCTGAATGTATATCAAATTTCACAAGATAGTCATTCTGACGTATATACAGCAAGGCTGTCTTCCAGTCCTCATATTTCACACTTATTTTCGACACATAGTTATTCACTTTTGATAAATCAAGGATCAACCGTTTTTTGCCTGAGGACTGCACTGATACAGAGAGCGGATTAACAACATCAGGAGGCGAATCACATTCACTAATCAAGTTCTTCTTAATAAGTTCATCAACAGCTTTTGTCACAAAACTGGCGTGCTGCATTGCTGACTGGTTGTTTCTGAAAAACATATTGGGAGGTCTGGTTAAAAAGGAATTTTATATCCATTTTTTACAATATCTACCACGAATTGGGAGGCACCAATAGCTTTCCAAAATGCTAAACACTTCTTAAGCCTACCCCTGACCAAAATCTCGGACATTCCCTGTTCATACTCAAAATAGCTATCAGTAAGCTTTTCAGTGTAAATATCATTTACAGTATATTGACTATTTTGAAAATCACACTTAACTGACAACTCTCTCTGATCACTGGCTCGACTGGCCTGCACTGCTTCCGACTGACACTCCCTGACTTCCGGCACTGGTGTAGGGACATTCTCTCCGAAAGTGAGTGAATTCGCCACAGGAGAAACATGCTCCGGTACGCTGACCTCGGGGACGAAAGGGCTGGTTGAAAGACTGTACATGCTGGGGACCGTTAGAGCCGCTGCTCACCTGCTGCACGGGACGAGTAACAGTAGCACTCCTGCGTGTACCTCGACCTCCCTACGGCGAGTACCTTCCACGCTTCTGACGTATCTTTCGCACTGCTCTCGTGTTAGCACGGAAAATCGCTCGGTCATCATCAAAGTTGTCAGCAAGTTCATTAGAAACGTATTGTCTCACTGTCTCCCATCCACCTTCGGACGAATCGGCGATCCGTATATGCTTGTTTCGCAATTTCAGTCTCTCGCACTCGGTTTAATCATTGACTCTGCATCAGTATAAGTCACGTTGCGAATCGAAGACACAACATGCTGCAGACATTGAATGGTCTCGGCGTTGAAATTGTACTGTATCTTGTTGCCTTCCTTAGACCATGTATATTCCTCATCTGCTTTCAGCTTCTGGATATCGTTAGTCGTTCGATTGAAATCCTCTCTGAGTGAAGATATCTTTGATTCCAAAGCAGACTGTATCTTATGTTGACTGGATTCGAGTTTTTCCAAGATGGAGTCGATTTTGGCTTCCATTGTTAATTATGTAACGAACTGGCCGTAGCTGCATGTGAAGCGAGAATGACCTAATACAACTCACACCACCCTTAAATACCATCTATCCACGCCACCTATGAGCGTGGACGACTACCTGTCAAGAGTTACATACCCTGGAGAAAGCAATTTCCTTCTAATTCATCCTTCAACCGAAGGAAATATCATATGTTTAATTCGCCATGTTGAGGACATAAGTTTGATTAAGTGTAACAAGTTGAAAACAAAAGAGCCATCACATAGAGATGGCGTATCTCCCCGGTCCCATATAAGTTGAATAATCAGTTAAAGCGGTATATAACTACTATCTTCATCTTCAAAGGATTGATCTCATGTAATTAATATAACTTTTGGTTTCAAAGTATTTATTATGACGGGATCGGCAAACAAGGAAGAAGTCTCCCAACAAACACTTAATTACTAAAACAAATGAGTGACGATTATAGAACAGAAAAAGTTACATACACTACAGAAACAAACTAACTAGTCAACAAGCATTAAAAAATGTGGGTAGACGTTATATAATTTTTGCATTGTTTATTTAAATTTCTTAACAAATGACTGAGTGTAAACAATAATGATGAGGAATTGAATTTAAAAGTCTCAAGTCAGTGACTATATTGTTTTCCTAATTGTCACGAACGTTTACAGACAGATATTTTATTCAAATCTCACCTCGATTGCATTATTATAATTATGTACATTTATTGATAACAGGTGACTGGTAGAACATCGAGCCACCAACTATGGTGTTATGACAGACTTGATATTCGAAGTAGACATGGTTAATAGGGAACATACGGGTTTGGTCATGTGTGGATGCAGCAGGGAATATGGGATATAGATTTATTTCTAAATATATTCAAGGAAAGATTAATTTACTGTGCCGAACAAGACTGACATGCAGGGTCCTTACAATGTTAAAACACAATCCCTTATAAAGGGGTAATCAGAGAGAAAGCTGCGCTTAACTCGTTTATGGAATAATTCCATGTTTTCATGACAATGCTCAGATTTAAGCTAATACAACAAACTCGATTTTTGCAGTCCCGGTACTGCCTAAAGTTTAATATTTACCGGGTCGACACCTTTCCCACAATACTGTTCAGATCTAATAACATCAACAGTCGGCAAAATAAAATGTATTGAGTATAAAAATAGTTAAAATACTGCAATAGACATTTGAAGAAGCCATTTGGATATGTTCGGATAACAACAGTGTATAATTTATGCACAGGACATCAATTCTAAGAATTTAACTTTTGTGTCAGTTTTAAAAAATTAAGCAAATATGAAATATTTTCACATAAACGTTTTTAAAATATAAAAATAAACATTTCAAGACGTCATTTGTTTATGTTTGGTTTATAATTAATGTAAAAAGATCAAACATTTCGACTGCTTTGAGAAACCAGCTGTCAGCAGAATCGACTGTTTATTGTTAGTTTGAGTGGAAAACAAAGTTTATATTTTTTGTCACAATTATCAAATATTTCCTCACCAAATTGTTTAAAAGATTAAAATAAACATTTCAAGACGACATTTGTTTATGTTTTGACAACACATTTTGACTACAATTGATTTTATTTCCGGCCGCGACTCTCAGCTCTGAGAAAGTTGCTGAATCATCGTCGGTTTGAGGTGCAAACAAAGTTTTAAAAAATTGTACAAATTATTAAATATTTTATCATCAAAATGTTTGAAATAGTAAAATAAAAGTTTTAAGATGTCATTTGTTTATATTTAATTTACATGAAAGTGTTTTATGATCAGTGAAAACCGATTATTTTGAAAACCGACTGTCGGCAAAACCGACTGCATTATCAATTATAGAGAGTGAATCAAAGTTTATATTTAATGTGACAAATATCAATAATTTGTTTATAATATTATTTAAAATACTGAAATAAACATTTTAAGATGACATTTGTATATGTTTGGTTAACAAAAAGTGTTTATTTACAGAACCGTCAGCTCTAAGAACTCAGCTGATCTCAATATCTGTTAGTTTGAGTAGCAAACAACGTTTTAATTTTGTTTTACTATTGTCAAATATTTCATCATCAAAGCATCTTAAATAGTAAAATAAACATTTCAAGATGTCATTTGTGTATGTTTAGATAACAACAAAGTTGTATATTTGCAGCTCCCGCCATGACTCTCAACTCCGAGAGAGTTTACGCAGATCTTCAAGTCGAAGATTTCAGCCAGGAGCTGACCAACATGGCGGAGAGTGGATACAGATACAGACCGGGTCGGTTCAGGAGTTTCTGGGGGACTTGTAGCAGTCCGGTCCCCGTCACTCCCTCCCCCTCCCCTTTCTCCCTCCCCACGTACTGGGAGACACACTCCAGACACACATGGGAGGAGACAGTCAGAGTCGGGCTCCCCCTGCTGCAGATTGGAGTGGTGGAGGGGGAGGATCATCTTGACGAGGGGGGCTGGGTTTCTCTCCTCCCCGGATCTGTCTGTGTATCTGTGGTGGACTACTGTCCCCGTCACGTCGGTCGTCTCTGTATCAAGGTGTTGAGGGGACATCAGGAGGACATAGATCAGGTTGGTGAGTGTGTCACTTTGCCTCTACCCACACCTAGTAAAGAGTTCAACTTGAAGTTTGGCCTCGTGCTGGATGTGGGTCGAGGTAGAGTCGGCTTCATTGATGTGGAGAGAGGAGAAATCTTGGGGAAAGTTGATCGGAAGTTCACAGAATGGGTTTTCCCCATGTTTTGCGTTAATCCATTCGGCACATGTTCTACAAGAATGAGACTGGTCAGCGGCCGTGAAATCTCCATAAATGACAGGAAAATACAACTTATTCAGCAGGTCTTGTCAGATTAAACATTTATTTGATATTGTTTGTTAGATATAGAATTAATTAATTAAGGGTTAGTAAGACAAAAATGAACTTATATATATTTGTTCCTTCCTTTGTGTTGAGTGATAGAACATTGACTGAACAAATGTGTGAAAAAGTTAGAGATATTAGTTTGAAAATACTCTTATTGACTTTCTTTTTACCTAATATGATAAACAAATATACATTTGTGAAATTTTAAATCATATTTTAGAAAATAAATATTCAAAACAAAACACTGAATGAGGTATTTGAATCATGTTCAATGAAGCAGCCATAAAATGTTAAATTCTCTTCCCTGAAACAAACATTTTGTTGTAAAAGTGTCTAATATTTGTTTATAAGTAACCTTATTGTAATTGTCACAACAAAATAGGAAAAACAAGACCACATTTTGATACTTTTAAACATTGTTTGCATTTTTTTAATCTTTGGATTTGATTGTAAATAGTGACCTGTAGATGATTGAATGAACAGGTGTGTGAAAAAGTAAGATTTATTTGTTTGGAAATACTCTCAATGTATTTTATTTTACCTAATATGAGAAACAAATATACATTTGTAAACTTTTAAATCGATATTGAAAAAATAATTTCTCAAATCTAAACACTGAGAAATGTATTGTTAGTAAAACACAACTTGTTCAGTGAAGCGGCCGTAAAATGTGACATTCTCCCCCTGTAACAAACAAACAAACTGTAAAAGTGTCTAATATCTGTCTCAAAGTATAATGATTGTTTTTATCAAATCATAAAATGATAAACAAGACCCCATCCTTATACTTTGAAAGACTAATTTATCATTTACTAATTACGAAATCTTATAAAGTAAATAAGATCAGAGCGGACAGATGACAGATTATATTTCTTGAGTTAGACAGCAACTCGTGTCTTGATCAACTCTCATCCCTGTCACAAGTTGCATGTAGTTTTATTACACATGTGTACATTTTATTTCCTAAATACAAATGTTTCTTTCTATCGGATCTGACAATGAGATGAATATTGTTGTCATGACTTATGTTTGTTAAGTTTGTTTGATATAATTGTCTCACACTGAGATATTAATGCTCTTGTATATATTTTACTTATATTTATGTATTAACATTTGTTAACTTCTTTGTACACTGACCATAATGGGTGTTTTCTGTACAATAAATATCTTGTATCTTCTATCTTCTATCTTGTACTCTTGTCACGTGACATCACTTCCCACTCACCTGTTCACGCACTATGACGTCATATCTGCTCGTGGTTATGACGTCATTATAATCGAACAAAGTCTGGCGCACAAATCGTGACTAAGATGTTCTATAAGATAACCCACTTCACACTTAGAGTGTTGACTAAGATGTTCTATAAGATAACCCACTTCACACTTAGAGTGTTGACTAAGATGTTCTATAAGATAACCCACTTCACACTTAGAGTGTTGACTAAGATGTTCTATAAGATAACCCACTTCACACTTAGAGTGTTGACTAAGATGTTCTGTAAGATAACCCACTTCACACTTAGAGTGTTGACTAAGATGTTCTATAAGATAACCCACTTCACACTTAGAGTGTTTGACTAAGATGTTCTATAAGATAACCCACTTCACACTTAGAGTGTTGACTAAGATGTTCTATAAGATAACCCACTTCACACTTAGAGTGTTTGACTAAGATGTTCTATAAGATAACCCACTTCACACTTAGAGTGTTTGACTAAGATGTTCTATAAGATAACCCACTTCACACTTAGAGTGTTTGACTAAGATGTTCTATAAGATAACCCACTTCACACTTAGAGTGTTTGACTAAGATGTTCTATAAGATAACCCACTTCACACTTAGAGTGTTTGACTAAGATGTTCTATAAGATAACCCACTTCACACTTAGAGTGTTTGACTAAGATGTTCTATAAGATAACCCACTTCACACTTAGAGTGTTTGACTAAGATGTTCTATAAGATAACCCACTTCACACTTAGAGTGTTTGACTAAGATGTTCTATAAGATAACCCACTTCACACTTAGAGTGTTTGACTAAGATGTTCTATAAGATAACCCACTTCACACTTAGAGTGTTTGACTAAGATGTTCTGTAAGATAACCCACTTCACACTTAGAGTGTTTGACTAAGATGTTCTATAAGATAACCCACTTCACACTTAGAGTGTTTGACTAAGATGTTCTATAAGATAACCCACTTCACACTTAGAGTGTTTGACTAAGATGTTCTATAAGATAACCCACTTCACACTTAGAGTGTTTGACTAAGATGTTCTGTAAGATAACCCACTTCACACTTAGAGTGTTTGACTAAGATGTTCTATAAGATAACCCACTTCACACTTAGAGTGTTTGACTAAGATGTTCTATAAGATAACCCACTTCACACTTAGAGTGTTTGACTAAGATGTTCTATAAGATAACCCACTTCACACTTAGAGTGTTTGACTAAGATTTTCTATAAGATAACCCACTTCACACTTAGAGTGTTTGACTAAGATGTTCTATAAGATAACCCACTTCACACTTAGAGTGTTTGACTAAGATGTTCTGTAAGATAACCCACTTCACACTTAGAGTGTTTGACTAAGATGTTCTATGAGATAACCCACTTCACACTTAGAGTGTTTGACTAAGATGTTCTATGAGATAACCCACTTCACACTTAGAGTGTTTGACTAAGATGTTCTATAAGATAACCCACTTCACACTTAGAGTGTTTGACTAAGATGTTCTATAAGATAACCCACTTCACACTTAGAGTGTTTGACTAAGATTTTCTATAAGATAACCCACTTCACACTTAGAGTGTTTGACTAAGATGTTCTATAAGATAACCCACTTCACACTTAGAGTGTTTGACTAAGATGTTCTATAAGATAACCCACTTCACACTTAGAGTGTTTGACTAAGATGTTCTATAAGATAACCCACTTCACACTTAGAGTGTTTGACTAAGATGTTCTATAAGATAACCCACTTCACACTTAGAGTGTTTGACTAAGATGTTCTATAAGATAACCCACTTCACACTTAGAGTGTTTGACTAAGATGTTCTATAAGATAACCCACTTCACACTTAGAGTGTTTGACTAAGATGTTCTATAAGATAACCCACTTCACACTTAGAGTGTTTGACTAAGATGTTCTATAAGATAACCCACTTCACACTTAGAGTGTTTGACTAAGATGTTCTATAAGATAACCCACTTCACACTTAGAGTGTTTGACTAAGATGTTCTATAAGATATCCCCACTTCACACTTAGAGTGTTTGACTAAGATGTTCTATAAGATAACCCACTTCACACTTAGAGTGTTTGACTAAGATGTTCTATAAGATAACCCACTTCACACTTAGAGTGTTTGACTAAGATGTTCTATAAGATAACCCACTTCACACTTAGAGTGTTTGACTAAGATGTTCTGTAAGATAACCCACTTCACACTTAGAGTGTTTGACTAAGATGTTCTATAAGATAACCCACTTCACACTTAGAGTGTTTGACTAAGATGTTCTATAAGATAACCCACTTCACACTTAGAGTGTTTGACTAAGATGTTCTATAAGATAACCCACTTCACACTTAGAGTGTTTGACTAAGATGTTCTGTAAGATAACCCACTTCACACTTAGAGTGTTTGACTAAGATGTTCTATAAGATAACCCACTTCACACTTAGAGTGTTTGACTAAGATGTTCTATAAGATAACCCACTTCACACTTAGAGTGTTTGACTAAGATGTTCTATAAGATAACCCACTTCACACTTAGAGTGTTTGACTAAGATTTTCTATAAGATAACCCACTTCACACTTAGAGTGTTTGACTAAGATGTTCTATAAGATAACCCACTTCACACTTAGAGTGTTTGACTAAGATGTTCTGTAAGATAACCCACTTCACACTTAGAGTGTTTGACTAAGATGTTCTATAAGATAACCCACTTCACACTTAGAGTGTTTGACTAAGATGTTCTATAAGATAACCCACTTCACACTTAGAGTGTTTGACTAAGATTTTCTATAAGATAACCCACTTCACACTTAGAGTGTTTGACTAAGATGTTCTATAAGATAACCCACTTCACACTTAGAGTGTTTGACTAAGATTTTCTATAAGATAACCCACTTCACACTTAGAGTGTTTGACTAAGATGTTCTATAAGATAACCCACTTCACACTTAGAGTGTTTGACTAAGATGTTCTATAAGATAACCCACTTCACACTTAGAGTGTTTGACTAAGATTTTCTATAAGATAACCCACTTCACACTTAGAGTGTTTGACTAAGATGTTCTATAAGATAACCCACTTCACACTTAGAGTGTTTGACTAAGATGTTCTATAAGATAACCCACTTCAAACTTAGAGTGTTTGACTAAGATGTTCTATAAGATAACCCACTTCACACTTAGAGTGTTTGACTAAGATGTTCTATAAGATAACCCACTTCACACTTAGAGTGTTTGACTAAGATGTTCTATAAGATAACCCACTTCACACTTAGAGTGTTTGACTAAGATGTTCTATAAGATAACCCACTTCACACTTAGAGTGTTTGACTAAGATTTTCTATAAGATAACCCACTTCACACTTAGAGTGTTTGACTAAGATGTTCTATAAGATAACCCACTTCACACTTAGAGTGTTTGACTAAGATGTTCTATAAGATAACCCACTTCACACTTAGAGTGTTTGACTAAGATGTTCTATAAGATAACCCACTTCACACTTAGAGTGTTTGACTAAGATGTTCTATAAGATAACCCACTTCACACTTAGAGTGTTTGACTAAGATGTTCTATAAGATAACCCACTTCACACTTAGAGTGTTTGACTAAGATGTTCTATAAGATAACCCACTTCACACTTAGAGTGTTTGACTAAGATTTTCTATAAGATAACCCACTTCACACTTAGAGTGTTTGACTAAGATGTTCTATAAGATAACCCACTTCACACTTACAGTGTTTGACTAAGATGTTCTATAAGATAACCCACTTCACACTTAGAGTGTTTGACTAAGATTTTCTATAAGATAACCCACTTCACACTTAGAGTGTTTGACTAAGATTTTCTATAAGATAACCCACTTCACACTTAGAGTGTTTGACTAAGATGTTCTATAAGATAACCCACTTCACACTTAGAGTGTTTGACTAAGATGTTCTATAAGATAACCCACTTCACACTTAGAGTGTTTGACTAAGATGTTCTGTAAGATAACCCACTTCACACTTAGAGTGTTTGACTAAGATGTTCTATAAGATAACCCACTTCACACTTAGAGTGTTTGACTAAGATGTTCTATAAGATAACCCACTTCACACTTAGAGTGTTTGACTAAGATGTTCTATAAGATAACCCACTTCACACTTAGAGTGTTTGACTAAGATGTTCTATAAGATATACCCACTTCACACTTAGAGTGTTTGACTAAGATGTTCTATAAGATAACCCACTTCACACTTAGAGTGTTTGACTAAGATGTTCTATAAGATAGCCCACTTCACACTTAGAGTGTTTGACTAAGATGTTCTATAAGATAACCCACTTCACACTTAGAGTGTTTGACTAAGATGTTCTATAAGATAACCCACTTCACACTTAGAGTGTTTGACTAAGATGTTCTATAAGATAACCCACTTCACACTTAGAGTGTTTGACTAAGATGTTCTATAAGATAACCCACTTCAAACTTAGAGTGTTTGACTAAGATGTTCTATAAGATAACCCACTTCACACTTAGAGTGTTTGACTAAGATGTTCTATAAGATAACCCACTTCACACTTAGAGTGTTTGACTAAGATGTTCTATAAGATAACCCACTTCACACTTAGAGTGTTTGACTAAGATGTTCTATAAGATAACCCACGTCACACTTAGAGTGTTTGACTAAGATGTTCTATAAGATAGCCCACTTCACACTTAGAGTGTTTGACTAAGATGTTCTATAAGATAACCCACTTCACACTTAGAGTGTTTGACTAAGATGTTCTATAAGATAACCCACTTCAAACTTAGAGTGTTTGACTAAGATGTTCTATAAGATAACCCACTTCACACTTAGAGTGTTTGACTAAGATGTTCTATAAGATAACCCACTTCACACTTAGAGTGTTTGACTAAGATGTTCTATAAGATAACCCACTTCACACTTAGAGTGTTTGACTAAGATGTTCTATAAGATAACCCACTTCACACTTAGAGTGTTTGACTAAGATGTTCTATAAGATAACCCACTTCACACTTAGAGTGTTTGACTAAGATGTTCTATAAGATAACCCACGTCACACTTAGAGTGTTTGACTAAGATGTTCTATAAGATAACCCACTTCACACTTAGAGTGTTTGACTAAGATGTTCTATAAGATAACCCACGTCACACTTAGAGTGTTTGACTAAGATGTTCTATAAGATAGCCCACTTCACACTTAGAGTGTTTGACTAAGATGTTCTATAAGATAACCCACTTCACACTTAGAGTGTTTGACTAAGATGTTCTATAAGATAACCCACTTCAAACTTAGAGTGTTTGACTAAGATGTTCTATAAGATAACCCACTTCACACTTAGAGTGTTTGACTAAGATGTTCTATAAGATAACCCACTTCACACTTAGAGTGTTTGACTAAGATGTTCTATAAGATAACCCACTTCACACTTAGAGTGTTTGACTAAGATGTTCTATAAGATAACCCACTTCACACTTAGAGTGTTTGACTAAGATGTTCTATAAGATAACCCACTTCACACTTAGAGTGTTTGACTAAGATGTTCTATAAGATAACCCACTTCACACTTAGAGTGTTTGACTAAGATGTTCTATAAGATAACCCACTTCACACTTAGAGTGTTTGACTAAGATGTTCTATAAGATAACCCACTTCACACTTAGAGTGTTTGACTAAGATGTTCTATAAGATAACCCACTTCACACTTAGAGTGTTTGACTAAGATGTTCTATAAGATAACCCACTTCACACTTAGAGTGTTTGACTAAGATGTTCTATAAGATAACCCACTTCACACTTAGAGTGTTTGACTAAGATGTTCTATAAGATAACCCACTTCACACTTAGAGTGTTTGACTAAGATGTTCTATAAGATAACCCACTTCACACTTAGAGTGTTTGACTAAGATGTTCTATAAGGTAACCCACTTCACACTTAGAGTGTTGACTAAGATGTTCTATAAGATAACCCACTTCACACTTAGAGTGTTTGACTAAGATGTTCTATAAGATAACCCACTTCACACTTAGAGTGTTTGGCTAAGATGTTCTATAAGATAACCCACTTCACACTTAGAGTGTTTGACTAAGATGTTCTATAAGATAACCCACTTCACACTTAGAGTGTTGACTAAGATGTTCTATAAGATAACCCACTTCACACTTAGAGTGTTTGACTAAGATGTTCTATAAGATAGCCCACTTCACACTTAGAGTGTTTGACTAAGATGTTCTATAAGATAACCCACTTCACACTTAGAGTGTTTGACTAAGATGTTCTATAAGATAACCCACTTCACACTTAGAGTGTTTGACTAAGATGTTCTATAAGATAACCCACTTCACACTTAGAGTGTTTGACTAAGATGTTCTATAAGGTAACCCACTTCACACTTAGAGTGTTTGACTAAGATGTTCTATAAGATAACCCACTTCACACTTAGAGTGTTTGACTAAGATGTTCTATAAGGTAACCCACTTCACACTTAGAGTGTTGACTAAGATGTTCTATAAGATAACCCACTTCACACTTAGAGTGTTTGACTAAGATGTTCTATAAGATAACCCACTTCACACTTAGAGTGTTTGGCTAAGATGTTCTATAAGATAACCCACTTCACACTTAGAGTGTTTGACTAAGATGTTCTATAAGATAACCCACTTCACACTTAGAGTGTTGACTAAGATGTTCTATAAGATAACCCACGTTACACTTAGAGTGTTTGGCTGTCGATTCTATGTCTCACACAGTGCTGCTAACTATCTCAGTCAACTCAACATTTAGGTTTATGTCTCACACAGTGCTGCTAACTATCTCAGTCAACTCAACATTTAGGTTTATGACTCACACAGTGCTGCTAACTATCTCAGTCAACTCAAGATTTAGGTTTATGACTCACACAGTGCTGCTAACTATCTCAGTCAACTCAAGATTTAGGTTTATGTCTCACACAGTGCTGCTAACTATCTCAGTCAACTCAAGATTTAGGTTTATGACTCACATAGTGCTGCTAACTATCTCAGTCAACTCAAGATTTAGGTTTATGTTGTACAACAAAATGTCACCAGGGCGTTATGCATGTTCAGAAATCTTCAACTTTTAATGCATCGTTCGTTCTGAGTATTTTTTATTATCAATATTGAGTATAAAACTGATTATAAATGCCAAAGACGTTTTTCGGTAAATTAACAATGGCGATGTGTTTGTGTCTCTTCGTGTCATAGCTTGGGAACAAACTCCTGTTTTGACACATGCTGTTAAATTGTTATTTTCCAATAGAGAAAATGTCAGTGATAACGACAATGTGTTTACTTTCTACATTGCGACTTTTAGTGCACGAGATAATATAAGTCATCTTTTTGTAATCATTTTATTGAACATTGTTCACAGTGACGTCATTGCCAAACAATGCCCGTAAATGTACTGTGTGTGGAGAGATCTCGTTAGTTGTTACAATACAAACGTAGAGACAAGTTTCTGCTCTATAATAAATATAAAAACAAACATACCTATAAAATTGCATAATTATTTATGTATTTGGCAACGAAAGTAACATTGAATCATTGTAGAATTCACTAAATGTGAAATGGGTGAGGTGAGGTGAGCTTGGGTTTAACACCGCTTTCAAGAGTATTTCACTTATATTGCGGCTGCTAGTATTATGG
The DNA here is from genome assembly GCA_936450465.1 of Gibbula magus. Classification (NCBI taxonomy): domain Eukaryota; kingdom Metazoa; phylum Mollusca; class Gastropoda; order Trochida; family Trochidae; genus Gibbula; species Gibbula magus. The sequence continues at coordinate 122,123 of OW388302.1, forward strand.
CAGGGAGAAAGCCTGCAACGCCATGTGGCTATGCATTGCGGTGAAACCTGGCTGGAACTAGCGAACCACGGGCTGTACTGCACTGAAATTCAGTGCAGCATTGCACCCAAACCTCACTGCGTGTAGAACAGTTCTCTACTGCAGACAAAGTTGCTGTGCCCCTGGCAGGATTCGAACCCCGGACCTCTTGATCCAAAGCCGAACGCGCTAACCACTGCGCTATCCCGCCCCCATGTGAAATGGAAAAAGTTGCATGATAAAATAGATTTTAATCTTATAAACATGACATGATTTTTTAAATAACATAATTTATTTACAAATAAAAGATCAATATTAACAAATCCATTTGTTAAGAATTATTTACCGTAATTTCATAATAGCTGTTCCCAGTGAGATAATCAGGTACGTTGTACTGAAACCCCTCATTGTAAAACTATACACATCTTTCCCAGTGAGATAATCAGGTACGTTGTACTGAAACCCCTCATTGTAAAACTATACACATCTTTCCCAGTGAGATAATCAGGTACGTTGTGCTGAAACCCTTCATTGTAAAACTATACACATCTTTCCCAGTGAGATAATCAGGTACGTTGTACTGAAACCCCTCATTGTAAAACTATACACATCTTTCCCAGTGAGATAATCAGGTACGTTGTACTGAAACCCCTCATTGTAAAACTTTACACATCTTTCCCAGTGAGATAATCAGGTACGTTGTACTGAAACCCCTCATTGTAAAACTTTACACATCTTTCCCAGTGAGATAATCAGGTACGTTGTGCTGAAACCCCTCATTGTAAAACTATACACATCTTTCCCAGTGAGATAATCTGGTACGTTGTACTGAAACCCCTCATTGTAAAACTATACACATCTTTCCCAGTGAGATAATCAGGTACGTTGTACTGAAACCCCTCATTGTAAAACTATACACATCTTTCCCAGTGAGATAATCAGGTACGTTGTACTGAAACCCCTCATTGTAAAACTATACACATCTGGAGGATTATTTGTTTCACTTATTTGTCCATGTCTGCAGCTTTCTTGAATATTCCTGACAAATAAGCACATTCAACTTGATCAAGTCGAGTGTCAGTCCCCTCAGCCTTGTATCAATCTGGATCGGTGAACATTTGAAATAAATTGTGTTTGTCAGTATATTCATTCATTCATATTCATATTCATTTCCTAATGTTATACACTTGACATTTGCATTTTTAGCAATTTTCTGATCTATAACAAATATAAAAACAAAGATAACTATAAAATGGCAGTTTATATTATATGTAATTTCATAATATCCATCAAATGTCGGCACTATAACGATTAATTAGTATAAGATTTCCAGAACGTGGTACACCACCATATTGTCAACAAGACTGGCAGATACAATTACACAGCATTTCAAAATAACAATTTAATCCTGGTTCAGGTCTAAATAAGAAACGGAGAGACACATTATAAACTAGAAATATGTGCATGTGATGCACTGTGATATCCCCAACTCCAATTTTCAATCAAAACTAATCATCTTACCTATCTAATTTCTTGGCAGGTCCCTACCCCAAATTTGCACTAAGATGAAATTGTTGCCATGGAAAACGAGAAATAAAAAATTCAGAAAGGCCAAAGTAGCAAAAGTCACCACTCTATCACTAGGTCTAAGCAAATAAGAAACGGAGAGACACATTATAACCCAAATTCAAATGTCTATCTTGTTTTGTAATTTTCAGGTTATGTCGCTAGTTTGTTCTTGAAATCGCGAATCATGTGTAAAGTTATTTTCTTCAGTCAGATATGTCATTTGACTTATCTTGATTTTACAGGGTATACACTGTAAAAATCACTCAAAGATCTAAAATATATTCCAGCAAATTATCCAGCCATTCTATTTCATATCAACTGTTTGAGATACATTCTAGAAGTTGTCGTAATGAAGAAGACGAGTATATTGATGGATGATTGACTTCTTTATTCTAGGATTGTTTTACATGCTTTGTGCCTCTATCGAACTATAAAGGCAATAAATGGTATAAAATCGCATGGCGTAAACATTGTTTGAACGGATTGTGACGTCACAAGGATTGTTTTACAAGCTTTGTGCCTCTATCGAACTATAAAGGCAATAAATGGTATAAAATCGCATGGCGTAAACATTGTTTGAACGGATTGTGACGTCACAAGGATTGCAGGCACAAGAGCTCAGATATGAATTGCACATTTCATCCGTGTTCATCGAACAATGGTTGCAGGGTTTTGAGAGCTCTTCACCAATCAGTTTGAGTTCTGGTTCAGAAACTAGATGTAAAGCTATATTTCCTTGAAAACAGCTTAAAATATAAAATCAAAAGAAGTTGAAAATCCCAAAGGACAAAACTGTAAGTAAAGTTTCCATGATAAAGGATAAAAATAGAGCAATGGGCTCTGTAGCTCATCAGGATTTAAATAATAATATTATACTTGTGGGTTGAAAATGTACAATTTATAAATCACATAGGCCAGACCAAGGCATCTGCATAGGTTTTTTTTGGGCTCACAGGGTCACACAATCTACAATTTAGAATCCTCTTGGCCAAGGAGTCTGTACACAACAATTCAAGACCTTCCTTGATCTGTTTGCACTGTAGAAGAAGATGAAAATAGGTTTTTAGGCCATGATCCTGTGACCCATATTGAGGGGACCACAGGGTCACAAAACTTACAATTTAGAATCACCATTGTCTAAGGAGTCTGTACACAACAATTCAGGTTTACAGAGCTTTTGGTACTGGAGAAGAAGATGAAAATAGGTTTTTAGCAGTGTAGGAAACTTACCTGAAACTTGACCAGACACCAGGGCTGGTAACTTTGAGAACTAACCAGCCCTCCTCAAAACATGCCAGTCCTAGTAAGTGTCACATATCAGCTCAGCAATAGTGATAAAAAGGAGAGATGCATTCGGGTTTTCATAAACGTGGGCTAATACGTAATACTATCTGAACGCTTTCTGTAAACAAGCTACTTTCTTTCGCTTGCTTTGTTATTAATACTATGTCAAGGTAAGGCCAGTAAAATAATGCTTCAGTTTTACAGGACGATCTTAAATGGAAATCCAGTGTGATGTTGGGAGTCACATATGCCAAACGTTATAAATGGTGATTTTGATTGTTAATATTATGTAAAAGAGAATGGGAAGTTTCGGTTTCTGAACATTTACAATGTATAAGGGTGCTGCTCAATTTTCTTTGATTTCAAGTATTAATCATATATTTGGCGATTTGGAATGAATATGCAAGTTGAGTGAAACTAAATCAAATTAAATCAGCACAAATGGTGGTTTGGCGCTTATTAAAGCCGTAAACAATCTTGTGAAAAACCACTGGATGTCACTTTGACATGACCCAGTCATTTATATACTAAGTGTAAATTGTACAAAAGCAGTAGTACACTTTTCCCTCATGTACATGTGTTTAATGTAAGTAGAATGACACTTGAAGGATAGGCATACTTTTTTAAACTCAATTGCTCTTATGCATATATTCTAGAAACGAAATGGTTTTCATGATGCCGATTATTTTCAACCAAATGATAAAGCTACCTTGTAACCCAAATTTATTAGCTCTGCAAGCTACGATTTTCAAATTTAAATATTGTATTCTCTGTTAACTTACATTGTATCTTAACTGCAACATTTTGTGACATTTTGTTGCGTTGCTTACCATGTTAACGTATGTTAAACAACTCTGGCTAATTCCGCTCACTAGGATAATTCCGCTTGGTTACTAAAAATCTAACATTCAAGTTTTATTTCAACTAAATTAGTTTGAATTTGACATAGATAAATATACCAGCCCGACCGTCGGGCTGGTAGGATTTATATTTAACCAGCCCCCAACGAAATAAGCCCGTCCCGGACGTTCGGACGGGCAGCCGTTTCCTACACTGTTTTTAGGCCATGATCCTGTGACCCATATTGGGGGGATCACAGGGTCACCAAACTTACAATTTAGAATCGCCATTGTCTAAGGAGTCTGTACACAACAATTCAGGTATCCAGAGCTTTTGGTACTGGAGAAGAAGATGAAAATAGATTTTTAGGTAATGACAAAATCACCAAATCTACAATTTAGAATCCCCATTGGCCAGGGAGTCTGTATATAAAATTTCAGCTCTCTAGAGTCACTGGTTCTCGAGAAGAAACCAAAAGTGAAAAGTTTACAGACGGACGAACGGGCTGCGCCACGACAATAACACCCTTTGGTTTTAGCCGGGGGTTAAAACTACTAGTTTGAATACTAAATTGAATATACACAAGTCCACGATACATTCCAGCGTTCATTTCCACTTCATATCACTATGAAGACACTGTTGTAGACTCAGAAGACACAGTCACTCAAGACACAGACACAGACACAGACACTGCCGTAGACTCAGAAGACACAGTCACTCAAGAAACAGACACATACACAGGCACAGACACAGACACAGCCACAGGCACAGTCACAGACACTGACACGGCCACAGGCACAGTCATCCCAGACACAGACACTGCTGTCGACTAAGAAGACAGTCACTCAAGACACAGACACTGTTGTAGACTAAGAAGACACAGACACTCAAGACACAGACGCAGTCACCCCAGACACAGACACTGCTGTAAAATAAGAAGACACAGACACCCCGGACTCAGACACAGACACAGACACAGACACAGGCACAGACACAGTCATCCCAGACACAGACACAGTCACCCCGGACGCAGACACAGAAACAGACACTGCTGTAGACTATGAAGACACAGTCATCCCAGACACAGACACAGTCACCCCAGACACAGACACAGACACAGACACTGCTGTAGACTATGAAGACACAGTCACCCCGGATGCAGACACAGGTACAGACACTGGAGTCTTCTCCCGCTTGCGCTGCACTATTTTCTGTCCTTCTAGCTGCTGTGCGTACGCATCACGGATACACTTGAACGCCTGCAGAGTGGCGTAAGGAGTCTGTGTGATTGGGTCGAAGTACTTTGCTGGCTGCCTTGTTATTGGACAGAGCTGTTTCTGAACTGGTCGAGCTTTCTTCTGTGGAAATACCTCCTTGAACGTGTTCTCGTCTGTGAAGGTTATAAACGTTCTCTCGCACTTCTCTCCAGTCTTCACCATATCAGATTTCTTCACTGCATCCGAACTGGCAAAACAACAAGGTACAAGATTTAATGACAAAGTCACATCCAAGTTGACATACCTCCATGGACAGTAATTGAAATCAAGATTAGCACGACCTCTGTCAGTCAATGACATATTATACTAGACGACTAACATGTTGTCCAGAAGTTCTATTTAACATTTGAATTGCAAACCATTTACTGCATTTAGATGAACGAATCGAACATTGCTACATTTGGAATAACACTACCTTAGATAGTACAAATTCTTGTACTTTTTTGGGCTGAGTACAAGAATGTGTACTATTGAAGGTAGTGTTATCCCTGATGAAACAATTCTCGACTATTTAACAGATAATCGGGGAATTGATAGCGCAGTTGTTAGCACATTCGTTTTTGTATCAAGAGGTTCACACAGACAGACGGACAGACGGACAGACAGACAGACGAAAAACAATATACCCCCGGAATCTCCGATTCGGGAGCATAAAAATTCGAACCAACCTGCAGAGGTTGCAGATTCTTTGAAGGGATCCTCCTTGGGGTAAATATAGCATAAAAATCCTTATTTTTAATTTGATGACAGATTGTAACTTCATTTTTAAAAATAACAATAAAAATAAGTTCAAACTAGGATTGCCAAGGCAATACTTAGGTCTTCAAGACTTCTGCTTGACCTTGAACTCCATGTTGGACTCAGGGTTATACATCTGTTTATCTGTTTGAATATGAGCTATCAAACATGTCTCTATCTTCAGAAGTTTTTTTTACAAAAATTCTCCAAAGAAGGTACCCCTCTGAAAACGGAAAAATCACATATTAATTGACCCTTCATTACATTTCTCACGATTAAGACAAAATGCTTAATATTTCTATACTAAGGTGTAACATAGAAAATGTTGTGCTTTAATTTCCACTTAAGAAGATGTAATTATAATTTAGATTGCATACATAATTAATGTGTTATGCTGTTCTGAACATTCAAGAAAATACTCAAAAAATACTTAAATTTGGACCCCTAGACATCGCTTGCGATGCTCGAGGCTTAACTATCAACTTTTTGATGAAAGCGGTCAACATAAAAGTTGTTCTTCTTGAAATTGTGCATACGTAGGTATATGTAACTAACACTTCAATAGCATAAAAAGTTATGAACCTTTCAACTTTGCTGAAAATGGCGATTTTAAAAAAATGACAAACTTCTATGACTTGTCACAAAAAAACTAAGACAGATTTGAGCTTGAAAAATATTGTCCTTAATAAATGACGTTTCTACATCACCATGATCTATTTAAAGTCTTCCTATCTTAAGTGGTTCATTATCAATAATTCCCCAAAGGATAAACACCTCAAAAAGTCTCAAAATCAAATTATTTCACTGTTTTGGGAATATGCTCAAATTATGCCCAAACTAATAACTTTTATATGATAATGATGTGTTATGGAATTGTTAATCTAGTTATTAGAAAGAGATTGAAGTCAGTAACTTTGACATAACTTCATTCGTAACAGAGTTATGTCCCTTCAAAATCAAAGGTCGAACATCCCCTTTTCAAAAAGTTCAATTTTCAAAATGCTGTACTGTGCTGAGGTCGATAGATTCATATAAACAGTAGTCTTTCAGCTTTCAAATAAGATATCACACAAAGCTGCATATATTGCCGTTGTTTAGCAGAAGATTTTTGAAGACGCGTACCCTCAAAATCGCGAAAGTACGCCAAATTTTCAGTTTAGCAAAAAAATATATTATTACGGCCGAAAAACGCTATAGGCCTAATCGATGGGTAATGTTGTTGCCCACATTTTGGTGAAGGTTTTATGAAAATATCTTGATAAGTTTCCGAGCTATTGAGGTTTGAAGTTTTGACTTCAAGGGGAGATAACTCGCGATAGAAGTCGAAAATAAAAAATCGGGCTCGTACAGCCCGAGTTTAGGTCACAGGCTATAATCCCTGAAAATTTCAAAGAGTTCGGTTCAGTTGTTTTGACTGTACACCGCGCACAAGAATAGTACAAATAATAATAAGGAAAAGAATTCGGATAAGAACAATAGGTCTTCACGACATACGTCTTGAAGACCTAAAAACACAAAATAAGTGTTTTCCGAACGTGAGATCACCCTGCGTAGAGCCCCATCCCAGTGCAAAACAAGGGAAGTAACTCTATTCTCACCACTTATCAATCCGACCTCGTCAGACAGAATAAGGGGAGGTGGGTGGCCGTACCCCAAGGAGGATCCCTTCAAAGAATCTGCAACCTCTGCAGGTTGGTTCGATTCTTTTTCAGAAGGGATCCTCCTTGGGGTACATATAGCATAAGGCAGACTCCCAAAAAATGCTTAGGATGTGGATTCTGTCTGTACACTAAATACCCCTAAAAAGTGCTCTACTCAATCCAAGAAAGGTGTCACTTCACCAGATTACGTGACCTCCCGTGCCGAGGGCCGAAGATTGGTGATCCCTTGGGGAATAACTGAACGGCTAACCAGCCTGATTTAAAGTTATTGAGGCCAAATCCCTCCCCCCCCCCACCCTCTTTTTTTCAACAAAGAGACTGTTGGGGAACAATAGGAGGAAGTACTTCCCAACGAGACAGTGTCCCAGGGACACCTGCTGCAAGGGATATAAATGCCCAAAAACAGTGCAATAACTGGTTTAAGATGAATAATTTTAGTTAGTTTTCAGTCTTCAAAGAACTGAACTGAACCAAACTGAACAATAACTTGCAACAACAACAAGTAACTCGAAAGCTCAATCAGCTAGAGAATTTCAACTCTGCCCACCGGAGAGAACCGACTGACCAAACCGAGCACGCTCCCTAGAGTGCCTGTCTAGTTAGTAGTGTCGAATGAACGTGCTCGGCCGGCTCCAAATAGCGGCGGAGCAGATCTCTTCGATGGGCAGGGCCGCTGCCAACACCTTAGACGTCGCTACCGCCCTAACTGAGTGAGCTTTCAGCTGACCTGGGGCCTCTAAGCCCTTATGAACATAGCCCATCACAATAGCAGACACGATCCATCTCGAGATCGACTGCTTGAAAGCCGGCAGACCTGGCTTACTACCCCCGTAACAGCAGAACAGCTGCTGATCCTTACGGATACTACGGGTACGTTTAATATAGGTCTTTAACACCTTGTGCACATCCAAAATGTGAGCATGGCTACCAGTGGACCCCGAAGAGGCCAGCTGCATAAGAGTCGGCAGTTCAATAGGAGCCGTCACATGGAATGAGTGGTCAACCTTGGGACGATAGCTGTTGGGCAGTCTGATACTGACTCTGTCCTTATGAAAGACAGTCAGTTCGGGATTAGCTGACATTGCATGAATATCGCCTACCCGTCTGTCTGACGCCAGAGCCACCAAAAAGACGGTCTTCCACGTCAGAAGCCGATGCAGAAGTATGCAGGAGCAGGTAAAGAACATCTGCCGCACTGCCTTCATTGACATCAAGAGGATTGCATAAACCAGGAGGTACCTGACAAAGGATGCCACAGCCAGATTAGTAAATGCTTTCATAACTACTAAATTAGACTATTGCAACTCAGTGCTATTTGGGCTTCCAGCAGAGCAGACAGGGCATCTCCAACGAGTTCAGAACAGTGCTGCACGTCTGGTGATGAAGAAGAAGAAGTGCGACCATGTGACACCTCTACTGAGAGAGCTTCACTGGCTTCCTGACATTATACCCTTGTACATACCCAGCCGTAGTCTACGTTCCTCCGACGAAATCCTATTCTGCCAGCAACGTTCAAAGACAGCCATGGGAGAAAGAGTATTCTCTAGGTGTGCACCTGCCATATGGAACTCACTCCCACAACACATCCGGCAAACAGAATCGAAAGAGACCTTCAAGAGAATACTAAAACTTTCCTGTTCACCAAATCTCATGCCTAACTGTTCCAGTCTCCTCATTTGTTTCAAACCTGACTTTGTAAATAGTGTACATACATGCTAGCGCCAGTGAGCAACCTCTTGGATGGATACCAGGCGCTTTATAAATTAATTATTATTATTATTATTATTACTGAGAGAGCTTCACTGGCTTCCTGTGTCCTTCCGCTGTCAATACAAGATCGCAGTCTTGGCATATCGCCATTTCAGTGGAACTCTTCCAGCTTATCTCACAGACAAACTGACCACATACGAGGCCCCACGTACTCTACGTTCCTCTCAAGAAAAGCTGCTTCGGATCCCCAAGTACAACCTGAAAGCAGCTGGAGGACGATCCTTCAGCTATGTTGCCCCTACTCTGTGGAACTCTCTTCCTAGCTCTCTAAGAAGCACACCGACACATGAACTTTTCAAACGAGACCTTAAAACTTATCTTTTTAAACAAGCATTTCCTTGAACTTTCCTGTCCTCTACAATCCAACTGTTTGGTTGTCCTTCCATAGCGCATTGAGTCTGTATAATGGAGAAATGCGCTCTATAAATGCTATGTATTATTATTATTATTAAGCTGAAGCGATAGTGCGTTCAAATTTTTTAACCCCGAACCTGAGAGCCAATCCAAAACAATTGAAAGGTCCCAAGTGGGGCTGATACGCCGGACAACCGGACGTATCCTGTCCACACCTGCTAGGAAGCGCTGCACCAGTGGATGCGATCCCAAAAGAGCACCGTCCACCGGTATGTGGAAAGCAGAAATAGCCGTGGAGTATCCCCTGACGGTTGATGCGGCTAAACCAGCATCCAACCTGGACTGGAGGAACTCAAAAACAGCGACTAGATCTGTAGAAAAGGGATCGAGTAGCCCTCTAGCGCCACACCAGCGCACATAACTGAAGGTTCGTCGAATCCCTCATCGAAGCCAGTATTGTATCATGGGCTAGCTATTACCCAAATTATACTAAAACTATCTTCATAGAAATAAGGAAACTCTATTACACGTTCACACATATTATCCAAGATACATTAGCAATTCAAAACATATACACAAATTAATTCATTATATAAATTACTTCATTATTCAAATAGTTCACATCACATACTCAAAATGCATTTCACAATACATATACATTAATCCAAAGACATATTACTTCAATATTTTGTTCAGGAAAATTACACATTCTGAAAACACAACATATGCCAAAGGCAATCCCCAACTCATGAGCAGACATCCATACTACCTAAGGCATAATCTTTAATTGCTAATCTCCTGACAAGTGACAGTAACAGTAAATTCTTTAATCCCCAATTGATGAGCAGACATCTTGACTACCAGGTTCATCATTTATAATAGTAAATCCCATTTACAATCCCTGACATTGACAGTACTAGTTGTAGCAACCCCTTAGGCTAAATACAGATAATCCATTAGGCATGTTAATTGATATTACTTCGTTAATCTTCAAGCTATCCAGACATGTCAATCCATTTGAACAATGAACTGTCTACATGGTGTTCAAACTGTTTTAGTTAATCTCGACCAATGAAATCGCTAACCAACCAAGCATAACCTTCTTTGCCTTTATAACACCAAGATAATTCTAGATTCATCAGTTGGTTCTTGACACAGCAATAGGACTATCTCAGCTCCAGGGGTGAAACTCTGTTTGGATAAATAGCCCCTTGAAGCATCAGCTGTTATCTACAAGTTGTACTTGTTACTATGTTGTTATAATTGTTCCTGCAAATAAATGTGTGCATAACTGTTTCAAGGACTTTGGATTTCATCTGCCTAGAGTTAATTCCCCGTTATATCTAGACAGCCCATCAACACGAATATTGTATGTTTGGATTACAACAAGTGGGACCATGTCCGAACATATGATAATTGTGTCTGCAACTCATGCAGGAATACCGCTCTCCTGGATGCAATTCCGGACAGTGGCCAAGCCACCCACTGAATCCTGGGATTCGGGTGTGGCGCCCCCTCCTGAAATAGTATGTCTCGTCTCGAGGGTAACAGTACAGGAGGCTGCACTAGAAACCTGAGAAAGGACGGAAACCAACTCTGAGCCGTCCGAAGCGGTGCGATAAGCACCAGGAGGCGGGCTGGTTGATTGGTCAACCGAGAAAGGACCCTGGGGATCAGAGGAACTGGAGGGAACGCCCACAGTACTCTGTCCGTCCAGTCTATCGCGAAGGCGTCTCTGGCTAGAGCCCTTGTATCTGGTATTCTTGAGCAGAACACAGGTATCTGATTCGTCATCCCTGACACAAACAGATCCACCTGGAACGACCCGAACAACAGGGAGATAGTTCCAAATATCCCCCGGTCGAGCATCCACTCGTGAGGTGTTAGTAAGCGCCAAGACAATGCGTCTGCATGGACGTTGTCCACTCCCGGGAGATAAACCGGAACCACCTGAATGCTGAACTGGTCGCACCACAGTAGGAACTGCCAAGACTCCTGAAGGAGAGATGGAGACACTGTGCCGCCCTGTTTCAGAATGTATGATAGGGCTGTCTGGTTGTCCATTTCTAGACGAACCACAAGCCCCTTGATCCGCTCCTTGAAGCACTCGAACACAAGTCTAACTGCTCTGAGCTCTAGCACGTTAATGCTCAATTTTGACTCCTCCTGTGACCAAAGGCCCGAGGCTGTCGGGTCTTCCAGGACTCCCCCCCCCCCCCCCCCCCCCCCCCCAGCCTGATAGGGAGGCGTCTGTTTGGATGGTGACCGCAGGCATTGGGATCTCTAGCGGTAGACCCTTGAGAAAGTTGCTCTCGGAGACCCACCACCGAAGGTGCTCCAGCACCCAAACCGGTTAGAACCTTCTTGTAGCTGTCCGAGTGTGACCACATTCGTGCCAGCGCTTGCTGAACCGGTCTCATACTCAAGCGAGCTCTCCAAACCACGTCCACTGTCGCCGCCATATGACCCAACAACTGAAGCCAAGGCCTGGCTGAGTGGGTGGGCGACTGAAGGAACAAGTGGACTGCCACGATCACTCTGGACACCCTTTCCGGGGCCATGGATACAGGAGCTGGCCCCCGAGGCTGCGACTGCAGCGACGCCAAAGCGTCGGCGCCCTTGCCTTTGGGGTTACCGGTGCCTTGCACCGACGAGGGGACTTTGTTAGCCTGAGTACGAGGCAGAGCCGGAGCAGTCTCACGGATGCCTTCGTCGCGTACCGCTACCTTGCCGGGTCCTGCGCCCGGTTCAGTAGGGGTCCCGAGGTCTTTACCAACACTAGTGCCGGCCGACCCTGGAGCATCAGGATCCGGAAGGGCGACAACAGTCAACTCCTTACGGAGCTGCGCCATCATCGTCCCCACCTTCCCCGTCATTTGCCCCTGGATGATCCCTGAGATAGCCGCTGCATCCAAATTAAGATTAGGGTTAGGGTTAGTAGCCACAGTAACTGGTGTGCGTGGTTGTAGAGAAAGAACTGGGGGGCGTGATGTATCCCCCACAGCAGGTTACCCCACCTCCATGTCCACCTCATCCGATGACGAAGAGGGGATAGGAGGGGAGTTCACCTTCTTTTTGCCTTTACCCTTAGACTTACTCTTCCTCTTTTCCTTAGAGGGGGGAATCGAACCTTTAAGTTCCTGACCCGCCTTCTGGAGGTTGCGGTAGAAAGGATGTCCATACCCCTATCCTTGAAGTTGAGGCATAAGTCACAGGATTTGTCATCATGCTCTTCTTCCAAGAGACACACCAAACACCGGTCATGTTTATCGGCCGGGGGCAGACGGGCCTTACAACCCACACATTCGGAGACTGACTGCAAAGTCAAACACAGAATGTTCAGGGGAGTGCATGTAAGTGCAATGTTTATGTCTCATAAAAGTGCAACATACAGCAACAAACGCAGAGGCAAAACTATATTAAGTAAGCACTAGGCAAGTAATAGATAGTAAGCCACTGAAAGAAATAGAGGATGAAATACCTAGTATATCTTGCCGACTGAAAACGATAACCCCGAGAATGAATGAAAATTCAAAAAGGGAGAAATCCTCATCAGTAAAGTGCTGCCCTAAAATGCGAAGCACAAAAAGAACCTACAAAACAATCAGATCTCAATACAAAATAGCAAAGTACTAACACATTGCATTTTGTTTGAGCATCCGCCATTTTGAGCGTTTTCAATCCGCCATTATTTGGTGAAGTTGAAGCACGTGCGAATCGAAAAATGAAGTGATAACGCGAAAAACCACTATATAAGTAACCTTACATTCGCCTCTACGAATAAAAAGGGGTTACCACACATACAGAAGCCTTCACTTTGTCCATTTCTAAGTTTTTAGGAAGAAAACTCAAATTAACAGTCGACTGCAGAACACGTCTTGCCAGCTCGATGACAGATTGATAAGTGGTGAGAATAGAGTTACTTCCCTTGTTTAGCACTGAGATGGGGCTCTACACAGGGTGGTCACACGTTCGGAAAACACTTATTTTGTGTTCTTTTAACTTATTTTTACTGTTATTTTTAAAAATTAAGTTACAATCTGTCATAAAAATTAAAAATAAGGACTGTTATGCTATATGTACCCCAAGGAGGATACCTTCTGAAAAAGGATCATAAATCCTCTTCAATTTATTCCTTTGACACCTGTCACAATATTCAGTTCATAGGCTATTCAATAGTTCTCATTTCATATGATTACATCAAACATGTCAATAATGTAGATATTAATCTTATTAACTGCAAAGTTACTTTCTTTTCTCAATTTCTCAAACCACATGTTAGGACTCTCCTCTCACATGAAAAGATGAGATGACTCTCCCTCAGGTCTTTTATTTAGGATTACATGTACTTCAATGAACCACACATACAATTAGGGCTTCCAAGGGTCCAACATATTGGACTCGAGTCCTCGAGGGGTTGGACTCGACTCGGACTCGAGTACTCGAAACTAATACCTTTCAGCTAAGTGGCAGCATGTCACAATAACAGTTTGCATTTATGCATACAGTGGAACTCTGATATACCACAAAGTCATTTATTTAGGCTATTTAGTTTCTGTCTCAGTGATAAAGGCATGCAGATGACAAACAAGGAAAATTCCAATAAAAATAATATTTACTTATGTTTTCCTTCAGTGACAAAGGCATACAGTACAGATGACAGAAAGGGTACCGCTGAATTAATATGTGTGACAGATTGTTGTTGTTCTAATTTTCACATCAAGTGTAAGAAATCTAGATATGGAATAGCTAGGATGGAATTTGACATCTAATGTTTATATTCGAAACCATAATCAATAATCTTGAAAATCATTGCAGTGTTTAAGACTATGGTCGTCATTTTTATAAACAAGAATGGTCTTGATCATTTCATGAATTAAGGGTAGCAAGTATACAAGTAGAAACAAGTGAAGAAGCGAGTATAACTCACATACCCCCGCTTCTCTCTTACTTCAACAAATTTCATTATCAGCAAAAGACACATCTATAGGTCTATGTTCAATAATAAATTTGAAAATTAATTAAGTTCTAACTCTCAAAGGCACAACTAGGGATCATAGTTGACATGCGCATGAAATTTGATGAAGCTAGCATGAATAGTGTTGGACAAAGGGTCCGCACAAAATGATTTCCTCATAGTCACTTTTTAGTCACATTTCCATGGCAACAATAAAAATTAAAATTCAGAAATAGTTCTAACCCTCAAAAGGCACAACTAGGGATCAAGGTTGATATGTATATCAAGTTTGATGAAGCTAGCATGCATAGTTTTGGAGATATACTCTGCACAAAATAACTACCTCACAGTCAGTTTTAAGATTATGGTTGACATTTGTATGAAGTTTGGTGAAGCTAGCATGCATAGTTTTGGAGATCTGCTCCGCACAAAATGACTTCCTCAAAGAGTCGCTTTTTAGTCACGTTTCCATGGAAACCGAAACAAATGAAATTCAGAAATAGTTCTAACCCTCAATGATTTGACCATACACTTGACATAGAGTATTTTACCTCATATGTCAGTGTCATTATCATTATTCTGTAGTGATATAAGATTTCGATTATTGCCTTTCACAAATATACTGAAATAATAACAGAATGCATTTATTTTACCTTATG
The DNA here is from genome assembly GCA_936450465.1 of Gibbula magus. NCBI lineage: Eukaryota > Metazoa > Mollusca > Gastropoda > Trochida > Trochidae > Gibbula > Gibbula magus. Next base: position 137,250 of record OW388302.1, read on the forward strand.
AAAAAGCGTAACATTCAGTATTAGATATGAAACCTGTCTACTGTCACTTATCAACTCGACCAACATTGATAAACACAAGTTTAATATTTGACATCAGTATATCGACCAACTTGACCATATAAGCTTCATATTTATATACATTTATTGGTATAAACCTCATTAATCATCAATTCAATGTTTTATTTGGTTGTATTGCACGATTTTAACTGAACTTTGTGGCTGTGATAATGAGAGTAGCCGATGCGACCAGGGCTGGTGTCACTGTTCACCTGTAACGTGGTATAGAACTTGTCCCTCAGGTGCCACGACATACGGTGTCCACTGCAGTTGTTGTTAAATCTTTTCAGGCACGACATGTTCAAGTGTATATAACTTGCACAAGGTGACTAAAATTAATGTGAAATTAATGTGATCTTTTTTTACGGAGTCCTAGAGTCCCAGAAAATGGACGCGAGTCCAGCTAACCCAACTCGTGCTCGAGTACTCGAGTACCCGTGGAAGCCCTACATACAATCTCAGAGATCAAATCTTATTACAACAGTTTTGTTTTGCTGTGGCCTATATTTGGGTCACAGGGTCACCAAATATATATAGAATACTAAACGATGTCCCGTTTGATAACATGTTTATGAAACGAGTGAATGGTTTTGTATTTTAACGAGCGAAAGCGAGTTAGATACCGATGCCATTCACGAGTTTCATAAATATGTTATCAAACGGGACTGAGTTTAGTATTTTATTTATTACTCAATGATGTAAATAGCGCTGAATTGCAAGAAAATCGTTGTTAGTGACGCTCACTTGCAATAGGCCACCCGCTAATGCAGTCGCGCGGCTAACATTGTGACGTCAACCAAAACGACTATGACGTCACGCACCGATTATGACGTTGCGGCACCACTCGGTGGTATCACACATGTGTGTAACTAACTCATTGTTATCTAATGAGTGATATCACCACGGTTGAGTAATAAAGTCATGGCCCCTGTGACCAACATTTGGGGTCAAAGGGTCACCAAATCTATAGAATCCTCTTCAGCCAAGGAGTCTGTACATAAAATTTCAGCTCTTTAGAGTCATTGGTTCTTGAGAAGAAGTCGAAACAGCAAAAAGTATATGGACGGACGGGCAGGTGGACGGATGGACAGACGCCATGCCATGTCATAAGCTCAGGCCTGATGAGCTAATAATATGGAAAATGGATTGGCCGTGTGCGTTTGCTTTGGTTTGTGAAATCCAACAAGAATATTGGTGACTGATCAGATTTGTAATATTCATCTTCATGTGCATAGAGAAAGTCATTAATTCTTTCTGAAGAGAATTTGAAAGAAAGTGGATATCCTGCAACACCATCGCAGAGGGACAGGATGAAGACCAGAGAACGAACTTCATATAACAAAGATTTTGTTCTAAAAATGTCAAGTTCCTATGTCAATTGGTTTCAAAGAAGTCACCGAAAGGTTTCCCTAACAATGCCTGCCGCGATCATATTTGAGGGGGAAACCATCACCCCTAGCTGAAAGGGACCTCCCAATTAAACTTCAGCTTTCAAGGTTCAGTGGTTCTCGAGAAGTAGCAAAAAAAGGTGAAAGGTTAAGGACAACAGACAACGGTCAAGGGCGGATACAATAACCAATCTGGACTTTTAGAATGGAAGAGCTTAAATATACTGAACAAATAGACTGGAGCATCTATTAAACAGACAGACACGTATAAACACAAACCTATCTTCATCCACGGTGATCTCAGGTTCCTCCACAATCTCCTCCACTACTGGCATGGCGAGAGACTGGTAGACAGACACGTATAAACACAAACCTATCTTCATCCACGGTGATCTCGGGTTCCTCCACAATCTCCTCCACTACTGGCATGGCGAGAGACTGGAAGCGCACGATGGGACCGCGGTACACCTGCTTCGTGACACGCACTTTCTTCTTCTCGGACTCCAGGCGTTCGTACGTTTCTGAGATAACAAGCAATTGTGAAAGATTGTCCACCACAAAATTATTATTTCAAAACTAAACACGCCGTTATCACTTCAAAATTGAAAAATAATGTCAAGATCAGCCAAATGGACGGTGCCCTGAATCTTTCCTAAAAGAGTGAGTGAGTGAGTTGGGGTTTAATGCCGCTTTCAAGAGTATTTCCCTAAAAGAACAATTACCGCTAGGGCAAGATAATGATGATAATCCACTGAACAGAACTGAACAAGCTTAACATGCCAAAAAATTCGAACAAACCTGTATAGGTTCCAGATTCTTTGAAGAGGATCCTCCTTGGGGTACTTATTGCATAAAATCCTAGATTTTAGATATATGACAGGTTGTAACTATATTTTCCACATAAAATTAGTTAAAAAACTAAAAAAACGTACTTTGGGTCATCCCTTTCGAGCCTCACCCCTTACGGTTGTCATGCAACCAAGGGCGGTAACTCTAACCTCACCACTTTCCAATCCAGTCATGCAGGCTGAATGAAGGGGAGGTGGGTGGCCCTACCCCAAGGAGGATCCTCTTCAAAGAATCTGGAACCTATACAGGTTTGTTCGATTCTTTTTCAGAAGGGATCCTCCTTGGGGTACTTATTGCATAAGACAGACTCCCAAAGATTAAATCAATGGCAGTGGCATTCAGACTGCACCCGAAGGCGCAAAACGAAGTACAAAAGATAACTCACCCAAAGTACAAAATGGATCCACCATGGGCTATAACCTCAATGACCTGGGGATTACATGGCGCACTCTCAGTCGCCTTACAGGTCTGAAAACCCCGCCCCCCCCCCCCCCCTTTTTTGTAAGAGAGAAGACAAGAGGACAAAAAATCCCATAGCAAAGATCACCCCAGGGGAGTCCTCAGCCGGGGAAATAACCGTGGGATAAAGGACTTGGGCCCTTAGTATCAACGGATATTAGTGGCGTTAGTTAAAATTAAAAACAACAGATCGACCAACCCTCATCAGCTCATTCAGCTAGGGGGTTGACGACTCTGCCCACCGGAGAGAACTGTCTGACCAAACCGAGCACGCTCGCCCGAGAGCCTGTCGAGTTGGTAATGACGAATGAACGTGCTAGGCTGGCTCCAGATAGCAGCGGAGCAGATCTCTTCGATAGGCAGGGCCGCTGCGTACGCCTTGGACGTCGCGACTGCCCTAACCGAATGAGCCTTGAGGTCACCTGGGGGCTCACGGCCCTTGTGAACATACGCTAGACAGATCGCCGAGACAATCCATCTCGAGATTGACTGCTTAGAGGCAGGTAAACCTTGTTTACCTCCACCGTAACAGCAGAAAAGCTGATTATCCCTACGGATAGAGGCTGTTCTCTTAACATATGCTCTCAAGGTCCTGCGCACGTCTAGGATGTGATCGTGCGAGGCCTGAGAGCCCGAAGCTGCCGGCTGCCTAAGCGCGGGCAATTCAATGGGGGCCGACACATGAAAGGAGTGGGCCACTTTTGGTCGGTAGGAGTCTGGCAGCCTGATACTGACTCTGTCCCTGTGGAAGACTGTGAGATCGGGATCGGCGGACATAGCATGTATGTCGCCTACCCGTCTGCCAGACGCCACCGCCACTAGAAAAGCTGCCTTCCAGGTCAATAACTGGAGAGACAGTGAAGACAAATCCCTGAACCTAGGCCCTGATAGCCAATCGAGGACTATTGAAAGGTCCCACAATGGGCTGATCCGCCTCACAGGAGGCCGGATCCTGTCCACGCCTGCTAAAAAACGCTGGACCAATGGATGGGCACCCAAAAGAGCGCCGTCCACCGGGACATGAAAGGCTGAAATAGCCGTGGAGTAACCTCTGACAGTTGATGCGGCCAAGCCCGCATCCAATCTAGACTGCAGAAACTCCAGGACCAACACTAGATCTGCAGAAAAGGGATCGAGTACGTCCCTATCTGCAGACCAGCGCGAATAGCAGGCCCATCTATCTTCATATTGAATGTTCGTTGAATCCCTCCTCGAAGCCAGTATTGTGTCTGCAACTCGTGCAGGAATACCGCTACTTTGGAGGCGATTCCGGACAGAGGCCAAGCCACCCACTGCACCCTGGGGTTGGGGTGGGGGGCTCCGTCCTGGGACAGAAGTCCCGGCCGACACGGTAACAGAACAGGTGGCATAGCCAGAGACCTGAGTACCTGTGGAAACCAAGTTTGCGCTGCCCACAGAGGTGTGATTAGCACCAGCAGACGCGGAGGATGAGTGGCTAGACGGGCAAGGACCTTGGAGATCAGAGGCACTGGTGGGAAAGCCCACAGAGCTCTGTCTGTCCAGTCCAGTTCAAATGCATCCTGGGACAGGGCCCGAGTGTCGGGTATCCTGGAGCAAAACTGGGGTATCTGAAAGTTCGTCCCTGACGCAAACAGATCCACCTGGAATGACCCGTATAACTGGGAGATAGTCTCGAATATCTCTCGATCCAGTAGCCACTCGTGGGGGGCAAGAATCCGGCGAGACAGAGCGTCCGCTCGGATATTGTCCACCCCTGGTAAGTACACTGGCAGAACCGTGGTGTCGACCTCGTCGCACCAAAGGAAGAACTGACACGTCTCCTCCAGGAGGGACGGAGAAACCGTCCCGCCCTGATTGAGGATGTAAGCCATGGCGGTCCTGTTGTCCAGCTGAAGCCGGACCACCTGACCCCTCACCTGATCTCTCAGGTGTTGCAAGACTAGCCTGGCCGCCCTGAGTTCTAACACATTGATGTGCATCTGAGACTCGGCTTGTGACCACAGGCCCGAGACCGTACGAGATCCCAGAACCCCGCCCCATCCCGTGAGGGAGGCGTCGGTCTGAACAGTCAGGGTCGGCACCGGAGCCTGCAGGGGGTAACCCCGAGTCAGGTGATCGACATTGGTCCACCAAGAGAGGTGTGGTAAGACCCACCCCGGAGTGACGAGCAGCTTCTCGTAAGACTCCGAGTGGGACCACAGACCCGCCAAAGCTTGTTGGACGGGCCTCATGCGGAGCTGGGACCTCCAAACCACGTCTATGGTCGCTGCCATGACTCCGAGGAGCTGGAGCCAGACCCGAGCCGTGTGGGCTGGAGCGCTGAGAAACGAGTTCACAGCCCAGAGGATCTTCGGGACCCGGTCCGGGGCCAGGGATACGATCCCCGGCTCCGTCCGGAACCTGGAGCCCAGGAAGACGAAGTCCCGTGATGGGGCTAGCTCCGACTTTTTGAGATTCACGATCCACCCCAGCGAGACCAACGTGTGCAGTATGGCCTGGGTGGACTCGTGGTTCTGCAGCTGAGACAGCGCTATGAGGAGCCAGTCGTCCAGGTAGGGATGACAGCACCTGCCCTGAGACCTGGCTACCTGAGCAGCTACCAGCATGAGCTTGGTGAATACCCTCGGAGCCGTGGAGATTCCGAAGGGTAACACCCTGAACTGATAACACTTCCCGTCGAATGCAAACCGCAGAAACTTCTTGAAGTCTGGGTGCATCGGTACGTGAAGGTAAGCGTCTTTGAGGTCTATGGAGGATAGCCACTCCCCGACCTGCACTGACGAAATCACAGATCTTAGAGTCTCCATCTTGAACGATGGTACCTCTATGAGTTTGTTCATGATCTTTAGATTTAGGATAGGTCTGAATCCTCCGCCCTTCTTGGTCACCAGGAAGTATGTGGAATAATATCCGTTCTCTTCCTGGCCCACAGGCACTAGCTCTATCGCAGCCTTGCTCAGCAACGCTTTGACTTCTGAGCGGAGGATGTCCACCTTCTCCGGCGCGGAGGGCACCTTCGTGTGCCGCACCCCGGTAAATGCAGGTGGACCGCGCTTCCACTGTGGCATGTGGCCTTCCCTGAGTGTGGACAGGACCCAGGTGTTTGACGTGGCCTTGGCCCAAGCGTCTATGAACCTCGACAGTCGGCCGCCAACAGGGATGTGTCCCAATAAGCATAAGGTGTCCGTCTCCGGCGGCACTCCGGCCCCCGGAATTTTGGACACCCCGAGCGGTACGGGAGGAGCTAGGAGCCCTGGTTTGGCTTCCCGCGCCCCCGAAACCCCTGCTTGCCAGAAGGCTGCTGGTGTTTCCCGCCACGCTTCTTGGGACCCTTGCCCCTGCCCCAAGCTTGATTCAGACTAGCTGACATCCAAGCTGGTTTCCCAGTCGGCGCTGAGGAACGAGCAGAGGAAGGGTTGGACACGCGTGCGCGCTTGACGTCTGGATCCTGCACGGAGAGAACCTTAGAGGTCTCCCGGCAGGTCGTGACGACGTCCGCGGTGTCCCAGAGTACCTGCTGAGCCCCCGGGAAGAGCGTAGAGCCGACCCGGAAAGGCAAATTCAGCAGGGACTGCTGGGTTGACGGCATCCAAGTTGACGCCGACAACCACAGCTTGCGCATTCCCACCACTGCGCATGCCATCTGGTTAGCCGAACACTTGATAGAGTCGCGCGCCAGATGGCCACCGACCGCGGTAAGCTGCCCGAGGAGCTCAGAGGAAGAATTCCCCGAGACCTCAACCTTCGAAGCGAGCTGGACCTCCATGGAGGCCAGGTACGCCTGATGGACCGCAATCTGGAGTTGCTGGGCGGCGTTACGATACTGATCTTCATAGTACCGATACACCACCTTTAACTCAGATGCTCCAACAGCGAAGGGTGGCAGCTGCCGACCTTGCCTACCGACCGAGGGTGTAACCCTAGGCCGGTGCAAAGAAACCGCGGTAAACACGCAGTCCCCCACCAACAGAATATCGAACAAGCCTTCCTCCCCCAGCTAAAACCGCCTAGATAAGTAGCCTAGATCGGCGGTAGAGCGGGCACCAGCTAGGAGGGGATCGACTAGCTCGTCCATTAGTGAAGGGAGCACGCGAAGTCCCACTACAGGAGCCTTGCTCTTAGCGAAGGCCTCCCCCGACAAGCGGTAGTCCATGTCCTCGGGCTCGGAGACCGGGGCAGCAACACCAGGGATAGCCTCCGCGATCAAGCCACGGAGGTTCCTGATAGCAGCGGCAGCTGATAAAGAACCCGAGTCCTCCCGAACCTCATCGACTCCACCAAGGAGTGGTTCCAGGTTAGGCGGGGCCAGCGGTCCCCCAGACGAGACCTGCCCGGAGCCAGGTGTCTGGGAGTGCTGGTGTGTTTGTGTGTTGGCGTGGGGGGTGGGAGGGTGGGTACATTCCCCGGCTGAGGCCCCCAGCTGGTCCTCGACTGAGTCGGCCTCGGATGAAGAAACATCGAGGACCGGCTTGATCGAGGACACGGTCGCGGGGGCCGAAGCCTTACCTTTACCTTTCTTACCACTAAGCTTAGCCGCTTTGGCTAGCTTTTTAACCTTAGATGGAGGGTCGAGGGTAGCGATGTCCTTTTTCTGCATCAAGGCACCAGCAAAAAATTTCAGGTCAGCATCCCGTCTGGCCCTGGCCTTAGGGGTGAAAGCCTGGCAGATATCACACTTTACAGGGTGATGAAAATCCTGGGCGAGACAGCGCAAGCACTCGTCATGCCCGTCCGTTATGGAGACTGCTCCATTACACAGGGAACACGGCTTGAAAGGCTAGAAACAAAATAGCCATTCAAGACCGATCCTTGCAACATGCGTATATATATAATTTCTTAAAGAATATATATACAAATACATGGGGGAATGAGATGTAATTGTTTTGTAACATGCATGTAAAAAACAATAGCAGAGGCGAATGGCAAATGCGAAGTTGTACATATGTAAACAAACATGGCCACACCCCTAAACATCACTGGAAGAAAAAGAACATGTAATTTTCTAAATTGCATGCAGGCCAGTGGGCTATTCGAAATACTTACAGAAATCGAATATCAAACCCCAAAATATATATATATAAACGTGGAAAGCCCAGATCTAACCAAATTCCACGATCAAAAACATCGATCGAGAAAAAATGGCCGCCATCTTGGGTCGACTTTCCCTACCCTACTGTAAAAAGGTAGAAGTTACCACACATACAGATTGCTTTTGGGCCATTTTCTTCAAGATCGGAAGACGTAACTCAGAAACTTTGAGAGCAAAAACTTTGTGCGACCAGTCAACTAGAATGACAGATTGGAAAGTGGTGAGGTTAGAGTTACCGCCCTTGGTTGCATGACAACCGTAAGGGGTGAGGCTCGAAAGGGGTGACCCAAAGTACGTTTTTTTAGTTTTTTAACTAATTTTATGTGGAAAATATAGTTACAACCTGTCATATATCTAAAATCTAGGATTTTATGCAATAAGTACCCCAAGGAGGATCCCTTCTGAAAAAGAATCAAAGTTCCACTTTGACCTTGAGTATAATTTCAATGTCACCAAAATCTAATCAACCCTTTGTCTCCCCTAGGAGAAGCTTTGTACCAGTATAAGATATGATAAAATTCCAGTGAACGGTCCTTGAGATATTGCGCTGACAAGCTTAACATGCAAGTTCACAACAATGTCAAGGTCACCAAAATCTAAACAGCCCTTTATCTTCCCTTGGGGTAGTTATGTGTAAGATATGAAGTGAACGGTTCGCTGACAAGGGTAAAACTACAAAGTCTCTTTGTGACCTTCTGCTTGAACATTACTCTCCCTATGATGAACCAACATGCAAAATATGAAAAGAATCCAGTGAATAGTATGTACGTTATTCCATTTCGTACATTCGTAAGGACAGAAGCAGCCGAATACTAAATCCCCTGCTTCGCACTTAACACTAAATTAACAAGAAGACATAGTCATCAACATCCCCCGCCAGACACAAGAAATGAGAACAAGGGCAATAATTCAAAAAGAAATAATTGTGCGCTTCTCATTTTCTTTCCATTAAGGTAACGATATCCTCAAGCCACACAACTGATTTGATGTTAAACAATGTCTGAGAAAAGCTTTATCCTTGGATACTTGAAACAGAGTCGAAAAAGCGGAACAAGGGGAATAACTCCGAAAAAAAAATCACATGCTTCTTTTTTTCGAACTCCATCAAGCTATCGATGGCCTTAAACCACACACCAAATTTGGTTATCCTTTCTTAAATAGTTTCTGAGAAAAGCTGTCCCCTTTGGTGACACCTTGAACAGAGTCCAAATATACGTAACAAGGGCAATAACTCCGCAAAGATTAATTGCGTGCTTCTCATTTTCGAACTCCATCAAGGTACTTATGCCCTCAAGCCACACACCAAATTGGGTAATCCTATCTTAAATAGTCTCTGAGAAAAGCTGTCCCCTTTAGAGATACCATGAACAGAGTCCAAAATACGGAAAAAGGGCAATAACTCCAGAAAAAATAATCACACCGTTCTTATTTTCGAACTCCATCAAGGTATTTATGTCAACAAGCCACACACCAAATTTGGAAATCCTATCCTAAACAGTTTCTGAGAAAAGCTGTCCCCTTTAGAGATACCATGAACAGAGTCCAAATTACGGAACAAGGGCAATAACTCTGGAAAAAATAATCACACGGTTCTTATTTTCGAACTCCATCAAGGTTTTTATGTCCACAAGCCACACACCAAATTTGGAAACCCTATCTTAAACAGTTTCTGAGAAAAGCTGTCCCCTTTGGAGATACCATAAACAGAGTCCAAAAATACGGAACAAGGGCAATAACTCCGGAAAAAATAATCACACCGTTCTTATTTTCGAACTCCATCGAGGTATTTATATCCACAAGCCACACACCAAATTTGGTTGTCCTATCTTAAATAGTTTCTTAGAAAAGCTGTCCCCTTTATAGCGGACGGACGGACGGACGGCGCCCAAACCTATATCCCCCTTCCACTTCGTCGCGGGGGATAATAATGTGAAAGTCACAAAAGTCAACTTTGCTCTCAAACTTCTCCAGAAAAAGCTTGGTGTAAGATATTCAGTGAATGATTCATACAAGCGCATGTGATGCACTGTGATATCCCCCGCTCAACTTTCAATCCAACCTCGTCAGCTTACCCTTATTTGTCACTAATGCCAATGACAACCCAAAACGGAAAATCCAAAAAGGTTAATATATTGGAATAACTTGTTTCCATGTAGCCTTTTACATATCATGGTCGGGGAAGTAGTAGCCTAGCTAGGCCAGAATCTCCCCCTTGATAATACAAAACAAGAAATAAAAAAAGAGCCATGGGCTCTGTAGCTCGTCAGGCTTTATATACATTAAAACTAATTCAAAATGTCAACTTCTAGGTGAGAGGTACAACACATTTTAAATGCAATTTAAATGGAGAAGATGAAATAGGTCTTAAGGTCCTTAGCCCTCTGACCTAACAGAGATAAAATCCCCTACAATTAAAGACAACTTGAAGATTTAATTCATTACTTTTGTTTCCTTTAAATTACCTCCCTTTAAAGGGCACATAAAATCTCAAGATGAAATAGCTTTTCAGATCATGATGTCTGTGACCTATATTTGGGGTCGCAGGATCACAAAATCTACAATTTAGAATCCTCATTGGCCAACGAGTCTGCATACGACTTTTCAGCTCTCTAGACCTTTGGGAACTTGAGAAGAAGATGAAAACAGGTTTTTAAGGTTGTGACCCCTGTGACCCCATTTGGAGTCATGGGGTCAAGAAATCTACAATTTAGAATCCCCATTAGCCAAGGAGTCTGCACATAACTTTTCAGCTCTCTAGACCTTTTGGAACTTGAGAAGAAGATAAAAACAGGTTTTTTAAGGTTGTGACCCCTGTGACCCCATTTGGGGTCAAGGAGTCTGTACCTAAAATTTCAGCTCTCTAGAGTCATTAGTTCTGGAGGAGAAGAGGAGAAGACCGGAATGGATACTTCAGCCTACAATCTTATCATTGATCCCTTGCGGTTGAAAGGAATGGAATGGAAGATGAGGGTCCAGTCAGGTTTGAACTTTCTGATGGCCTGGGCCACCGCCTTCATACCTTCACCGTTAGGGATGTTGGTATATAGGCTTGTGACGTCCATGGTGACTAACATGACGTCATCTTTATTGGTAATCTTGAAGGTATGAAGGCGTTGGCCCAGGCCATCAGAAAGTTCAAACCTGACTGGACCCTCAGTCCCACAGGTCTTCTCAATCTCTTAAAATCGGTACTACATAAAAACAATTTCGTTTTTAATGGTGAACATTACCTCCAAGTAGGCGGCACCGCCATGGGTACCAAGGTTGCGCCCTCATACGCCAATATTTTTATGGGTGAACTGGAGAATTCACTCCTTTCAAAATACAAAGATAAAACTGACCTATACGTCAGATTTATTGATGATATCTTCCTCATTTGGACCCTAGGTCAAGAACGCCTAGAATGCTTCATTAAATACCTTAATGACGCACACCCAACCATAAAATTCACAGCTGAATTTTCCCGCCACAAGGTGGCATTCCTAGACACGTGGGTCATACACAATACAGAAACTCACAAACTGGAGTTTACACTGTATTGCAAACCCACGGACACTCATTCATATTTGTTGTATACCTCGTGCCACCCCAAGCACATCAAAACAAAAGGGCCATTCAGCCAATTCTTGAGATTGAAACGAATTTGTTCTTCCACAGAGGAATATGAACGACATAGCCTCAACCTCATACAATATTACCTCAAACGAGGTTACCCGAGGAAACACATACAACAAGTGTTTGCCACTAACATGGCAATGTCCCCCGCCGGTGACATTGAGTTAGTAAGACACATCATTGGAGCTACTTGGGTTCATGATATATTGTGTTAATAAGAGTTCTAAAAGTGGTCAAAGTGTTTTGGTGACCTTGAAAATAAGGTCAAGGTCACCAAATCGACTGGCGTCTGTGTCATCCTCCAATGTAGACTGACACCAAATTTTAAAACATTTGGTCCAAACGGTTATAATAAATGGTGATAACAAGAGTTCGAAAAGTGGTCAAAGTGTTGTAGTGACTTTGAAAATAAGGTCAAGGTCACCAAAATCCCCTGGTGTCTTCGTCATCCCCCAGTTTAGACTGACACCAAATTTGAAGACTTTGAGTCCAACTGGTAAAGATATATATCGCGTTAACAAGAGTTAGAAAAGTGCTCAAAGTGTTGCAGTGACCTTGAAAATAAGGTCAAGGTCACCAAAATAAACTGGTGTCTGTGTCTTTCCCCAATGTAGGCTGACAACTAATTTGAAGACTTTGGATGCAATGTTTCATGAGATATCGCCTTAACAAGAGTTCAAAGAGTGGTCAAAGTGTCGTGGTGACCTTGAAAATAAGGCCAAGGTCACCAAAAGTGACTGGTGTCTGCGTCTTCCCACAATGTAGGCAGAAACCAAATTTGAAGACTTTGGATGCAACGCTTCATGAGATATCGCGTAAACAAGAGTTCAAAAAGTGGTCAAAGTGTCGTGGTGACCTTGAAAATAAGACCAAGGTCACCAAAAGTGACTGGTGTCTGCGTCTTCCCACAATGTAGGCAGACATGAAATTTGAAGACTTTGGATGCAACGCTTCATGAGATATCGCGTAAACAAGAAATGTGACGTACGGACGGACGCCGCTGAATACATAGTCCCCCGTTCCGCGTTGCGGCGGGGGACAACAAAACAAAACCCGGGCCGACAGTACTGACAGGAAAACACTCCTGTCTCAAACCAAAACCAATAATGTTTCAACCCCCAGGGTTGTATTGGTTAGCGATTACAACCCTCTCTGCATGGAGCTTAATGCCATAATCAGAAAACGCTGGCATCTCCTCAGCGGTTCTGACATTTGCAAAGAAGTGTTCAAAGCACCACATGTAGCGGCATACAGGAGGAACAAAACCCTCAAAGATCACCTGGTTAGGTCCAGTCTGACTTTTCCAAAAACACTACCGCAAGTTAGTGGTAAATGTGTCAAATTTATTGACAAGGTTTGTGAAAAACATAATTGCAGAATCTGCTACAAGATCAATGCCACCAGAGAATTTTCTAGCTCTGTCACACATCAGGTATACCGCAAACGCACCTACAGTTGTCAATCACGCAACGTAGTATACCTACTTACCTGCAACATATGCAAAAAACAATATGTAGGTGAAACTAAGAGATGTTTCTACACCAGACTCTCTGAACACTTTGCCGACATCAGTCACAAGAGAGACAAACCAGTTGCTCTACACTTCAATTCTGAAGGACATGGCAAACATGACCTCAATTATGAGATCATTGCACAACTCAGAGAAGACCCTGAGATTGCTGCCACCACCACTAAGAGAAGATCCTTAGAACTTATGTGGATCTTCCAGCTCCATTCCTTTCAACCGCAAGGGATCAATGATAAGATTGTAGGCTGAAGTATCCATTCCGGTCTTCTCCTCGAATTAACCTCAGTGGTTAAACTTGATATTATTCATGGAATACTGAATTTCCGATGCAAACTGTTTAAAACTAGTCATTTGAAGATATTCAACTCTGAAAGAAGACATTTTTTTTTTATCTAAGTGCAAATGATTTTGAAAGAAAATTCATGATAAATTGTGAGAAAACGGTATTGGGATAAATCGTCATTGATGGCGGGTACATCGATATATTGCCAATTTTCCCGATAGTTGTATCACAATATATTGGCTATATTTAGTTTGCATCGATACTTAATATTGCGAGGGCTACGATTACATTATCGCGATACCCCGATGTATTGTTACACCTGTCCTAAAAGTAGTTTAATGAAAAAGGTTTTGATTTTGATACGTACGACATGTGTTGATAAAGTTCAAATCGTTTTGCTCGACTTGCCCAATCATCAAGATATGGCAAATATATGACAATTAACATTTTCAATGAAAATCGAACAACTGATTCAGGAATATACATATATATGTAGAAACCGAGTACAAACGTCATCTACATGTGTGCAAATCACTCACTATATATTTTTTTATCCAAATTTGCCTTTCTATCTGCCGTTAATAAGTTTCCAAAATTTGTTTCAAGTCACCAATAAAACATAAAAAAATACCAGTTTAGTGTTCAGTGAGATGTTTAAAGCATGCGTATTTGCACCCGTTCCTGGCGGTCCATTGCAGGTATTGTTCCTTTAGCGCGGCGTCAAAAGGATAATCTTTCTGCTCCAACATACAAATTATTCAATTCTATAACAATTTGAACTGGAAATAAAACCCAATGCAAAATATCAACACGCGTATACATTTTTTACGTAAGTCATAAATGTAATCAATTTTACAACAAGCTTTGTGACACTCCATGTTCCTTTACTTTATCAAATAAAGTGCTTTTGATGATGTTGTAGGATGCAGCAGCTTTTCTGACCGACATTCTTCTCTGTTTAATAACTTCCATTGCCCTTTTCATATTATTGGTGCTATATATTACAGTCTTTTGCTCTTTCAAACTCATCTCGAATGGTACTTGACGTGTTGAACCTAAAATCCAAAGACACAATGACACCTGACCCCTCCCCAAAACTTAAGATAAATGAGAAGATTTGTACGATTTTCAACCATTGAATCAGAATCTCATATGAATTGTTGCAACGGTGCATTTTATGTATGCAAAACAAATAATGTTTAAAAGTTAATGGGAGGTAGGTAAAAAGTCTTAATTCTCGTACGGATAAATGGCAATATAATTGCAATTATATGCATGACTTCAATGTTTAATTTAACAAGCAGACAGAGTCGGCCATATCCCCCGCCTTTGGGAAAATTTATTGAAGAATAGTTGTTGAATAACAGTGACTATGAACCTTCTCCTTATAGCCTGATGTAGCAGGATGGATGATGATTTGTTGGCACAGCAGGGCAGGGATGCCACTCCCTGTAAGGTTTGTAACAACCTTAGCCCACCCAATATACGGTTCATTGCAACTGATGGTTATCGTTTGCTGATGATCAAGATGAAAATAGGTTTTTTAGGTTGTGAACAAAGCCAAGGAGTTTGCACACAAAATTTCAGCTCCTTAGACCAAGTCGTTCTGGAGAAGAAGACAAAATGCATAAAGTTTACAGACGGACGGATGGATGGACGGACGGACGCCGGACACCGTGCCATGCCATAAGGTAAAATACATCCATGGCAGTTTTTTAGTTCTGCTCCGGAAATTAATTATTAAGTTATGTATCCATGGAAATGGTAAAAATTAAACAAATTAAATTAAAAATTGTAAAGAAGTTGAAAACCCCAAAAGGCACATCTACACATGATGATTGTTCCACACAAAGTTTCGTTGAGCTATGTCTTATAGTTTTCGAGTTCTGATCCGGAAATGAAATTCTAAGTTACATTTCCATGGAAACGGTAAAAAAAAAGAAGCTCGAAGAAGTTGAAAACCCCAAAAGACACATCTACACATGATGATTGTTCCACACACAAAGTTTCGTTGAGCTATGTCTTATAGTTTTCGAGTTCTGATCCGGAAATGAAATTCTAAGTTACATTTCCATGGAAACGGTAAAAAAAGAATAGCTCGAAGAAGTTGAAAACCCCAAAAGGCACATCTACACATGATGATTGTTCCACACACCAAGTTTCGTTGAGATATGTCTTATAGTTTTCGAGTTCTGATCCGGAAACGAAATTCTAAGTTACATTTCCATGGAAACGGTAAAAAAAAATAACTCGAAGAAGTTGAAAACCCCAAAAGGCACATCTACACATGATGATTGTTCCACACACCAAGTTTCGTTGAGATATGTCTTATAGTTTTCGAGTTCTGATCCGGAAACGAAATTCTAAGTTACATTTCCATGGAAACGTAAAAAAAAATAACTCGAAGAAGTTGAAAACCCCAAAAGGCACATCTACACATGATGATTGTTCCACACACCAAGTTTCGTTGAGATATGTCTTACAGTTTTTGAGTTCTGATCCGGAAACGAAATTCTAAGTTACATTTCCATGGAAATGGTAAAAAAAATAACTCGAAGAAGTTGAAAACCCCAAAAGGCACATCTACACATGATGATTGTTCCACACACCAAGTTTCGTTGAGATATGTCTTATAGTTTTGAAGTTTGAGGCCGGAATGGAAAAGCACGGACGCACAGACGGACGGAAGGACAGACGGACAGACGGACGGACGGAGCTCATTTCTATATCCCCCGCCAACTTCGTTGTGGCGGGGGATAATAATGTGCAATTGTGTTATTAAACAGCAAAGCTTGTCTTTATTGAGTTTTTTACAAATGTTTTATATTCAAATTTGTTATCAATTTATTGAATTCAGTCATTTCATCTTACGTTAATCATATGTTTTCATTTAAATCACAATATCATTCGTTTTTATGTTGTTGTAGATGAATTAACGAACTTACGCCCCTCAAAAGTATATAATCTAAAAATACATGACAATAAATGAATATGATATAAACTTATATCTTTATATTTTCTGTACAGTTAATTTACTCTTTCAAAGGGAAGTCAGGATCAATT
The DNA here is from genome assembly GCA_936450465.1 of Gibbula magus. NCBI lineage: Eukaryota > Metazoa > Mollusca > Gastropoda > Trochida > Trochidae > Gibbula > Gibbula magus. Next base: position 153,563 of record OW388302.1, read on the forward strand.
AAGTCTAATATTGATCGTATGAAACTGTTGATTAAAATAATGGAGAAAACATATGGTATTCCATCACCAGCATTTTCAACCAGCAAATGAAAAATGGTTTCTGTTCCATGTACGCCTCTTTTTGACAGTCTTTGTGATTCCGATTTGATTTAATGCGTATATTAACAGAGATAAGTAAGAGAACAGAGATCCTGGGTTCATTTACATTTATTCATTATGCGTCCGAGTACTGCCTCACTGCTTTAATTCACTGCGGTAGTACTCGGACAGCCGACTGTTTACTCTATTTTTAGAATTTCACGCCGTAATACACGCTATCACGGTTTGGAAAAATTGTAATGGCAGCGATCTGCGTGCGCACAATGCGAGTAAGAGCCTTCCGGTTAGAGGCGTTAAGCATGGGCAGTTTGCACTGCGGAAGCAATGTCTTTGATTTTAAAAAGTATATTAAATAGTTAAGATATTTTTACCGATTTTAAATATGGAGACATGTCTTATAATGCAATTCAAGAACTAAATTTTCTTTTGTGTTAAATAATATTAGCCTAATTAAGGGCTAGAACGACGGAGACTTGTCAGTAACTGGCATTACTATATGTCTATATCATATGTTGTTATCGCTTAGTTTTAAAAAATGACTTATTAACTATTATTTAAAACAGTTTTGTTTGTTAATTAAAATATCAATCCCTAACTTGTTTTTATTTGAAGAATTCAGTTGCAAACAATACACAATATACAAACAATTTAAATCGTGCAGGTGCCCGATTGAAAAGTAGGCCTATATTTCTACTCTGTATGTTGGCGTTTCGTGTCCATATCACACTTTTAAAATAAAATCAACAAATAATTTACGTTGTCTTAAATCAGGGGAATTTATTCTTTTTATTCAGAAATATTTGATATTTTAAAACTTCATTCTAAATTCTACAATAAAAGGTACATTTCCGACCGTTCAGATCGACTTACAATGTTTTGACTACGATGATTTCGTCAATGAAATATTTTATCAACTGTAACTTAGTTTTGAAGGAGTTAATTATTAATGATTTTTTGTCTTTGTATTAACATTTAAAAGTCGGTAATATTTTTAAAACTGAATCATTGCGTTGAATACGATTACTAAAGCCGTCTAAAGGGATTAAAGAATGAAACCGTCGAAATATTAATGGGGATGGGTATTTTTTTTACAGTTACAGACTATTGAAATCGTTAAATATTTAATCAATATTAATATCAATCAATCATATGCTCGAATAATTCAGTGAAAGTTACTTAAAAAAGGATTTGGGGATATAGATTACGATTATGATAGCATGTCAACAGGATATTGTGGCGGAGAGTTCGTATTATTATATTACATTCTGCCATGACGAATAAGTGCTTTTTGGACAGAAATCGTATCAAATGATGTATTTTAACCAGGTGATAAGTTATAGACTACCTTTGTGTAAATTATGGGAAAGCAGTACGCTGACAGTTTTGTTGTTTCCTAAACTTATTAAACTTTACAGCTGATGTTGGAGTTAGTGTAAATTATTAGTTAATATTGTTGAAGTACGTTCAGTGCAGAAACAGTTGAATCTGCTATTTTCTCTTGGCGTACAGAGCCGTGCAAAAAGTATTCGGACGGTGACGCCATTTCCATAGACTTACATGTTAATTTAGTCTGGGATAAATAATTTTCATAGATAGGATATTTGTCCGATCCTATTCACATTTGTCATGTTTGTGAGGAATCATCTTGGCTACAACCTCATAATTTATGTTTAATTTTCCATTTTATATATAGGAAATGACAGTAATTTCATCAACATATATACATAGTTGTGAAAACATTTAACATGGCGATCTATGGCCGTATGGGACCCGTTTTTATTTAATGTACACACGTAGGTAAATCGGATGACATTTGCTAAATTGTCAGAAAATTTAATCCAAATATTGTACTTCAAGCTGAGATGTTTTTCAATCAAGCTGGAAAATTTGACTGATCCAACCAGAATTTATTTCATGAAAATTATTTATCCAAGACTAAATTAACATGCAAGTCTATGGAAATAACGTCACCGTCCGAATACTGTTTGCATCATTTATTTACTTTATTTATTGACTATATCTTTAGTCTGGACTATATAATTCACTCAGTTTGAATATCGCTTCCAAAAACACAGGTAAAGTCCAGAATCAAGAAACTAAAATATTTACTGCACAACCACATGTCATGAATTGTGTGTCGAATAAAAGCTCCACTGCAAAAACTGCAAGAAAAAGCACTGTGGACTGATTCAGGCTGAATATCCATTTTTATTTAAAATTATAGATATGATTCAATAACAGTTATAAGATTTTAGAACCAGTAAATGATATTTTTTAAAATTGTGCATCCATGGTTTTTAAAAAAATTATTTTCCTGTGCTATCGTAACAGATACCTTAGATATTATGGCAATACACGTTTGTATACTTTCCGTTTCGTCTGTGCTATTAAAAAATATTACCGTTATTGTTGGACCTGAATTACCGTTTTATGATATAAGAAATATCTTCCAAGGATTAATAATAACCAATAACTATTCCAATTTCTATATTCGCTAAATAATAGTCGCGATTACGGGTTTATGTCTGTGAGTTTATTAATTTCAACTAAGTACGGTAATAAATGTTACTTTCACAAAGAATAAATGATCAACACTTGAGCATAATGGTTGAAAATTGAATAAAGAACAATCTTCAAAAAAATTATTGTGTCCGTAATATCAATGCAGATTTTAAAATAATCCGTTGCCGACGTTCATCGAAAACGTAACCATGACACTTGAATAAAGTCAGGGGCTGCTTAATTTTAGTATGAAAACTTGGAATATAGGCCCATCAAATTTGGAATCAAATTAAAAATTTAAAACAAATGTTGACCAGGTAACTTTGGCTCGCTTCCTCTGTGTGGCACTGAACTTTCGAGCGACAGACCAGTAAGTTTCAGTCTTGTAAGAAGCAAATCAATATACAAACTCGTGCCAGCAATGTGCCAAAAGTGTTGCAAGAATCGCCGTTTCCCATATAAGATCCCATGTTATTTCAGTGTAGCATGGATAATTTTAATTATCTCAATTTTCAAAATATTTTACTGATAATTGACATGGAAACAGGAAATCTAGTATCTACTCCGCAACACGTACCAAATTTCTGATTTTGGATAGAACGTTACTGAACTAAATGATTCCTGAGATATGTCCATTTTCAACCCTATACGTCTGCTTACATATTGAATGGTGGCAATGGGGAAGTGACGTTACTGTAAAAATACCAAGTCATTATTTTGCCGTTTTTCAAAACCATGCTAAAAACTAAATCGAAATTTATAAACATAATAATAAGATGTTATAGATTACAAATTACATGAAAAATTTTATGCTGCACTAAAACAACATGGGATCTTATGGGAAAACGGCGACACTTATAATAAATACATTTTCTTTAAACAATTCTGATCCTATTCACATTTATCAAATTTGTTAGGAATAATCTTGGTTACAGTCGCATGATATTTAATTCTCTATTGTTTATCTAGGAAATGACAGTAATTTGATCAACGTATATAAATATTTAGGCCTACATAGTTGTGAAAACATGGCGATTGATATGGGAAATATTTTTATGTAATGTACACATGTAGGTAAATCGGACGACATAAGTTAAATTGTCCCCAGAAAAATTAATTCTTAAAAAGTATGCACTTCAAGTGCAGATGATTTCAAATCAAGCTGAAAGTTTTACATTGATCAATTCAGAACTTCTATAACTTATATAACGGGTAGGCATACGAGTCTGTAAATTATTTAATATTATATTGAAATAATTTCAAACTGTGATAGTGCAAGTTATCTATAGTTTACATGAATTTACCATTCATGAGTTGACACAATTTAAGACACTCGGTTGAAAAATATTTTTAGATGTCAAATAACGGCAGGCTATCATCTCCTACTTATATCTTGATTACAAGTTCACTTCAGCATATTATCGTTCAATTTTATTTTTTAATAGGTTAATATACCGCCATATGAAGTGAGTCCGACTAATAATTTTTATATATTTGGAAAATTATAATTTTAATAGGTGTTTTCATCCGACAGTGACAGTTGTAACTTGTAGTTCGATTGTCAACGCACTTTTGAAGTTCGTAATCACTAAAATTTAGAGCACCCAGAAGCAGTACAAGTGCACAAACTGGACATCAACGAGGTCACAAAGACATTTTCGTAGCAATTTTTTTTTATTTAGACGTTTTTATCACATATTTTGACCAAGACATATATCACGTAATGTAAAGGCTATGGAAACCGGAAGTCGCTTACTCGCAAAGCGAAGGGAGGTAACTCTGGCGGGACTTTCGCTTAAGCATTGGAGTAACGTGGAACCGTGATACCGTGTATGTGACATTTCTTAACCGTTACATTCAGCAGAAGTTTTATTTCATACTGGAACACGGCTTAAATAAGTAGTGAGGAATATGTGATCTTAAAACTGGAAACCGGATGCTAAACGGAACTGTTAAAAAAACGTGGGGGCGTGGCTATCAAATGAAAAAGGTTAAAATAGGTTGTTTTTGTGTTAGAGTAACCTCGAGCAGACGATTTTATTGTGATAGCCGGTTAGAAAAGGAAAATCTATGGGTGTAACATATACACATATGCAATTAATTATATTGGTTATTGGTTGATTATTAAGGAGTGTCCGAGTACTGCCACTGTCCGAGTACTGCCTCACCCGCTCTAAATTTATTGTTTAGATTAACATCAAAAGATAATAATTTATCATTATTCATGAAACCACAGACTTAAATTACATGGATACGCATCTGCACGGCCAGGTCGGAATTAACTGTGCCGCCCAACTGACCAATGTAATCTGATCTCCCCATTAGCTGGACACCCGCAGGCAGGAAGTACCACTGCTCGCTGCAAGCAGTGGCGCAATAGAGCGCATGCGTAGTTAATAAAACAATCTACTTCCCTGGATACATCAACATCCCGCTTCCAGTAAAGACTAGTCCTTAGATAGCCGTGATTTTAGTAAAACATGTGCTCGTTTGTTGGCATTAATTTGCAAGTAATTGATTTGTGAAAACTGTTGACAAATTTATTTAACAAATGAAAAGAAACTCGGATATGGAATTGTGATAAGCCGGAATTAAAATAGATACAATTAGTAATACATTGACAATGAAATTTAATTTAATCAGAGAATAACTATTCCACCTCCAAATTCCTATCTTTCATTATATCACGTTCCCTATAAAACAAGTAGAACATATTCTTCCTATACATTGCAAATCGTGTACATACAAGTCAATTATTGAAAATGGTGTATATGCTGTAATAATACCAGTCAATGCTTGTAATCTTGAATCATTCAGATATTATCGTAAGTTATTCTTTTCTGAAAGTTGACTGTCTCAGTCACAACGTCCCCATATATATGTACAAGAGCATTTGCAACAGTTGTCCCCAAACATGTGCAGCCAACTTCAACTTCATCTCAACAAATAGAGTAAAATCTATGTGAGTTTGTGCGCATAGCAGTAGGCCTATAGGAAAGGTTCAGCATATTCCTCATACAGACGGGGGGCCTACGATATGGGACTGTCCTATCCATCTTTCTACAGAACTCCAGACTTATTATATGATCCTGAGTTAGCAAACATTGAAACACGGCAGAAATGAAACAGAGTTTGCGCCTAGGAGAAGAGAAACGATTTCAAGTCCAACATGTATTGTGCAATTTTTCTGAGTAATGAAGTTGGAAAAACTTCAGGTAGAAACTAATGAAATAACAATAAACAAATACAGTATAAACATTTTAATTTAATAACAAGTCAAAGTCAATAGAACAGGGTACGACATAATATCATATGCTTACGTTATCGTTCATTTATCGTTTTTACTTGTAATTATTTTGAATAGGCCTAAAAATGATAATATATTTATCATTAACATATAAATCAAAATAATAAATTACTAGTGGGATTTATTCAACTTATTCGCCAAACTGAAAGGTTTTTATTTGATAATGCAAGCTTCCAAATTTTATTTTAAAAATTATTTGCTCTATAGTAACTGATGTTGGGTGGTATTCAGTCATGGACATAAATGACTAATTTTGGATATAATTATAAAGTTTATTTAAATTAATTTCGTCTGTATTTTGCTATAAAGCGCTTCTATAGTATATAAACTTTGAACATATTAACTTGTATGGTTTCAACAGCTTTCCATTATTGAGAAATTTCGAGAGAAAATATGACTATAAAAATTATTTTGACCGGAAAATATATGAAATAACCCATTTTCAAGAAGGCCTGTTTCTAATGCAGTTGAATAAAATGCCGATGTTTTCACAAAAAACAGTCAAAATGTTACTATTCTTCAAGTATACCCCAGTAACCAAGGAGTTTCTTCAATCATTATTGAGAAAATTGAAGCACAAATGTGCTAAATATCCATTTCTGCGATGTCCGCCATCTTGGACTGGTCAAAACAAAAATCGGAGAATGTTCGAGATTTATTTGCAACGTAATTAACTCACAAACAAATAAAAAGTTATATTGAATGTTGCGCAGTATTCCTTATTATTACTGAACACTTCTAGTATAAACTTGTATCGATAAAAAAGAAAGAAAATTGCTTAAAATGGAAATAACAAATCACTTGATGGCTCAGTCGACAGTGGCCAAATTGCCCATGATTCTTAGCGGCGCCCTCCTGCTGGTGACCACGGCTGGGCGGCACAGTTAATTCCGAGCTGACCGTGCAGATGCGTATCCATGTAATTTAAGTCCGTGATGAAACATATTTGTTAATAATGATTTTATTCAATATTCTACGCACGTCTACGACACCAAAATTAGATCCTTCTAGGAAATTTATGAAATTGACGTCTACGAACCCGTTTTGTCTACGAATAAGCCACACACCCGTTCCGTGCCGTGGAAATCATGTCGCGTGTGAATTATTGAGATCAAAATGACTTTTAACACAATGTTATGGTAGATGGAGTTTTTCTAAACCAGGGCGTCACTCTACCCATACTTCGCTTGCTACATATGGCAAATTTATTAACAAAACGTGGAATGCTTACCTTTTATTACGAGAAAACAATCCAATGTTCCAACAAAAAGCCGCCAGCGGAAGTTTACACTATTCGTAACTCCAAAACAAAAGAGCTTCACTTCAGTCATTCTGGTTCCCGGAGTCTGTTGCGCTGCGTAACTGGCGACTGGCTTAATCATAGGCTATGCTTGATTCGTTTTGGCGGCGTATACACCGGTCACATGTCCGGCGTACGCCGTTCCTCTACTAGGCTCAGTTGAAACAAGTGTATCGGCGTACAGACAGGAAGACGTCATCATCCCTCAAACTAGCTTAAAAAAACATATCATTTATATTATATAACTATTTTTTTAAAATTATTTCAAAACATTGATTAATATTTTATTAGCGTGTAATGCAATGTTTTAAATAAGCAGTGACATTTAAAAATAAATCAGTCAACTATTTAATTGTACAACGCAACTTCATAAACAAAAGGGTTATTGAATGTCGCAAGGGTAACATTTGTCCGCCATTACACGCCGCCTTCGCCGGTCATTTCCAACCGGCGCATTCGGAGTACGCCTAAGGCGTACGCCGGGTTCCAATCAAGTGATTTGCCGGTTGCGCCGCTTCCGGCGGCGTACGCCGGGTAGCGCGCCGGGTCCCGAATCAAGCATAGCCATTGCCTGTTACACGTCCCATCATGCTTTGCGGCACAGGCCAGCCCGCAGTGATAGGGTCCCGTTATCATGATTGGAATACAATCGTTCTGGATTAATACCTTAAAAAAAATACATTTCTAATAGCTTGCGACTATATCTAGTATATACTATATAAAAATTGCCATCTTCCTGTTGTGAATCGTACCTTGAAATCTGGAAAGAAAACCACTTCTCTCAAAACGATGCAACTTTCACATCCAACTTTCTTGCTGCCGGTGACTTTCTTCTTGTGGGCATTTTGTGGTTGGTGATACATGTTAACCAGCCAGGCAGGTTAACCCGCCAGGCATGTTTGAAACGGGATGCAGAAAACCCGTACCCAAAACGAACTCGTCCCCATCGGGAATTCGTCCCCACGGATAACTCGTACCCAGAAAAATCGGAGAACACTTTTTTTCATAGATAAATAGGAGAGACAGGACAATACTATTGCTTTTGTATGATGTTTATTGCATAGTTTCGTAATAATATATATATATCGCCATGTACCAAACGGCGATATGTTGGTTGGTCTATTCCTGTATTGCACAATCTATGCTGCCGGTTGATATATCATAAGTGTTTGTATAGTTCGTGGATTAAAATAAATGAGATGTTTTGATTGTACATTGCGTTGTCGGCGACTTACCCGTTTCATCTTCAGCGGCACCAGCTAATCTTCTAGTCGTTGCTGATTAGACATACTTACCAGATTACTTTATTTAAAAACAACATCACAAAACAAATAAAGACTGCAAATCTTGTACATAATACAATTTAACAATCCTCCTACGAACCGACCGTTGTATCCTCCTACGAACCGACCGTTTTGTACTCCTACGAACAGGTTCCTTCTACGAAAAGACCTACACCCATGCTGACACTTATCACAAGAATCCCATCGCAGAGCGTGTTGTCTCCTTCTAACTTCTTTGTTGCATACTACACAGTCTGCCATGTTGACAAATGGTATTTCTAGAAGAAAATACTGGAAACTTATACCCTAACGGTGTTGTTTTAATTAAGTGGATATTCTCTAATAGAGTCAATACTGTCACCCCAAAAATGTATTTTGTGTTGTTTAAGTGAAGTGGTTGATCTCTAACGGTGTTGCTGTAATTAAGTGGATGGTCTCAAAGGATAAACTCATATCATATGTAAACATAACGTATTTTAGTATTTTATTTATTTTATTACACTTTCGTCCCGCCAGGACTCGTCAGTGCAGCTTGGCTTTCCGTCAGGAAAACTGCAGACGTGTTTATTACTTATTATTTATTAAGTAATTTATTCTGAATTTAATTATAGAAAAATACATCACTCTTGATTAATAATAATATAAAACATTAGTTGTATTTATATTATTAATACATATAATACCAAAAATAAAAAGTGGGTACGAGTTCTCCGGCGGATTTGGGTACGAGTTCTCTGATTTTTGTGGGTACGAGTTCGTTTTGGGTACGGGTTTTCCTACAGCCGTTTGAAACCACGCCCCTTTTTCCCCAGCTGAACTCTTCAACTGGGAGGTTTGTTTATGCTGGAGTGAGTTCTCGGTACCGTAGTTGCTCTAAAATATCCCACTTGTTAAGTTGTTGTTGTTGTTATGAATCTTATGATCACATATAGATAGACCATATTTGTATTAGAATATTAATCGTTTAGTTGCGACATGTTGATAATTATGCCTAACTGTCAAATTCATATTCCCATTCTAAAAATGTGCACTGTACGCGATTTCTCAGGCATAACTATAGTATCAGTCTGATTAAAATCGACCTTGTTCCGAGGAATAAAATTTGCAAAATTGTTGCATTTACCGGGATACGAACAGGTTCTGTAGATTCCTCGCCACAAGGTCGGTTTAGCGTTGAAACCTACGAACGATACGAGTTCGTATCCCGGTAGATGCACTGTTTTGCAAATTTTATTCCACGGAAAACCGTCAGACTGACTATAGTATAAGCCTGCGAAGCCTACATTTAATTTGCATGTAGGCTTACAACTGACTAACGAGTTGTTTTTATTTCGGGAACCTCGTCCGTCTGATATCTGAAGTCGTTGGCGCTGTTTTCGTAAAATAAATCATGTTGGGCCTATTCCTACATGAACTTGCCATAGTTATTTTTAATTACATAATTGAGAATGAGATACTCTGTTTCATCAGTGAAGTAAACCCTCTACTGACTTGCGATAACCTTTAATTTCCCTATAAACCTGAATTTCAACATAAACCACAGAAGTATTGATATTATATATATTCTTAACAAAAAAAACGCATTTATCTCATCTAGTTGATGTAGAAAAGTTATAGGCCTATATATCTATATATTCACTCTAGGCTGCGCCACTCGATAAATAAAATACGAAAACACATGCATTTATATAAAACTCGCTTCCTCCCGTTTAATACCAAAACCACTCAGTCATTGACATTTTATTAAAGACTTACATGAACATTAGCTGTTGCAAGAATAATTTTCATAAATTAAGTAAAAGTCCATTTGCTGTCATATTTTGCGGACAGATTGGTAATCATCTCAACTATTTCTACCTAATTGTTTTTTTTCGAATGACACTTGTTTAAACATCGTATGTACAACTTGCGATTCCAATGTCGCATTGACGGCCATGTAAAAATCTATTCGATATGTTGTATATTTGTTGTTTGATGTAAGATGTAGGTTTCTTAATATTTATCAGAAATTTATGTATTTATAAATTATGGATCTGTAACTGAGATGATTTCTATAATTTAGTAAAGATTTCAGAATTAATGGACAAACAACAGTATTCCGTACACATGTATTAATTCATGAAGCATGTGTATCTATATATACACATATAAATTTTGTGTGATTACAATGTTATACATTTATAATCATCTCTATAGACTGGATCAAAAGCTCTCACCTGACGTCAGCATAGTGTTTATGTTAGTCAGGGTTGTTGGAAGATGCGGCGATTCAAAGTCCTTGCCATAAAAAGAGTTCGAGAGCTATAGATTCACCCAGAGGTGAGATGGATATATTGAACGGTCGACATCGCAGAGCAGACTTGAGCCCTGGACTCTGCACGCACAACTATCAGAACTATCTATGTGTATAAGAGTATCTGCAATAATACAAGGATGGAGAGTGAAATGCTGTCTTGTGTTGTTCTCTGGTCAATATAATCATCACGCTGGACATCACGCTACATCCTCACAACATCCTATATCCAGCTGACATGATAATATACTCACCTCTTCATCAGGTGGAATGTTAGGAAAATTCAAGTCGATGGTTCCGTCTGTGTGTCCGTCTGTCCGTGATCACATATTTTCCGGAGCACTACTCGAAAACTACTTGGCCCATCTTCACAACATTTGGTATATTGCCACCCAATATCTGATAGATGTGCTTTTTGGGAGTTTAAACTTTTTTGAAATTTGTTGTTTCGTTTCCATGGTAACAATTTGGACTTTGTCTATTTGAAGGGTAGGGTTTGTTTCCGAAGCAGACGTCTAAAACTACTAGACCAATCCTCACCAATAACTTTAGTATGTTGAGTGTATGTAGGATGTCAACCATGGCATCTAGGTAGGATGTTAACCATCTAGGTAGTTCTAAGATATGGACTGAATAAATTGAGTATGTAGGGTGTATGTAGGAAGTTAACCATCTAGGCAGGTCTAGGATATAGACTGAATAACTTGGGTATGTAGAGTGTATGTAGGATGTTAACCATCTAGGCAGGTCTAAGATATGGACTGAATAAATTGAGTATGTAGGGTGTATGTAGGAAGTTAACCATCTAGGCAGGTCTAGGATATAGACTGAATAACTTGGGTATGTAGAGTGTATGTAGGATGTTAACCATCTAGGTAGTTCTAAGATATGGACTGAATAAATTGAGTATGTAGGGTGTATGTAGGAAGTTAACCATCTAGGCAGGTCTAGGATATAGACTGAATAACTTGGGTATGTAGAGTGTATGTAGGATGTTAACCATCTAGGCAGGTCTTAGATATGGACTGAATAAATTGAGTATGTAGGGTGTATGTAGGATGTTAACCATCTAGGCAGGTCTAGGATATAGACTGAATAACTTGAGTATGTAGAGTGTATGTAGGATGTTAACCATCTAGGTAGTTCTAAGATATGGACTGAATAAATTGAGTATGTAGGGTGTATGTAGGAAGTTAACCATCTAGGCAGGTCTAGGATATAGACTGAATAACTTGGGTATGTAGAGTGTATGTAGGATGTTAACCATCTAGGTAGTTCTAAGATATGGACTGAATAAATTGAGTATGTAGGGTGTATGTAGGAAGTTAACCATCTAGGCAGGTCTAGGATATAGACTGAATAACTTGGGTATGTAGAGTGTATGTAGGATGTTAACCATCTAGGTAGTTCTAAGATATGGACTGAATAAATTGAGTATGTATTGTAGGGTGTATGTAGGATGTTAACCATCTAGGCAGGTCTAGGATATAGACTGAATAACTTGAGTATGTAGAGTGTATGTAGGATGTTAACCATCTAGGTAGTTCTAAGATATGGACTGAATAAATTGAGTATGTATTGTAGGGTGTATGTAGGATGTTAACCATCTAGGCAGGTCTAGGATATAGACTGAATAACTTGAGTATGTAGAGTGTATGTAGGATGTTAACCATCTAGGTAGTTCTAAGATATGGACTGAATAAATTGAGTATGTAGGGTGTATGTAGGAAGTTAACCATCTAGGCAGGTCTAGGATATAGACTGAATAACTTGGGTATGTAGAGTGTATGTAGGATGTTAACCATCTAGGCAGGTCTAAGATATGGACTGAATAAATTGAGTATGTAGGGTGTATGTAGGAAGTTAACCATCTAGGCAGGTCTAGGATATAGACTGAATAACTTGGGTATGTAGAGTGTATGTAGGATGTTAACCATCTAGGTAGTTCTAAGATATGGACTGAATAAATTGAGTATGTAGGGTGTATGTAGGAAGTTAACCATCTAGGCAGGTCTAGGATATAGACTGAATAACTTGGGTATGTAGAGTGTATGTAGGATGTTAACCATCTAGGTAGTTCTAAGATATGGACTGAATAAATTGAGTATGTATTGTAGGGTGTATGTAGGATGTTAACCATCTAGGCAGGTCTAGGATATAGACTGAATAACTTGAGTATGTAGAGTGTATGTAGGATGTTAACCATCTAGGTAGTTCTAAGATATGGACTGAATAAATTGAGTATGTAGGGTGTATGTAGGAAGTTAACCATCTAGGCAGGTCTAGGATATAGACTGAATAACTTGGGTATGTAGAGTGTATGTAGGATGTTAACCATCTAGGCAGGTCTTAGATATGGACTGAATAAATTGAGTATGTAGGGTGTATGTAGGAAGTTAACCATCTAGGCAGGTCTAGGATATAGACTGAATAACTTGGGTATGTAGAGTGTATGTAGGATGTTAACCATCTAGGTAGTTCTAAGATATGGACTGAATAAATTGAGTATGTAGGGTGTATGTAGGAAGTTAACCATCTAGGCAGGTCTAGGATATAGACTGAATAACTTGGGTATGTAGAGTGTATGTAGGATGTTAACCATCTAGGTAGTTCTAAGATATGGACTGAATAAATTGAGTATGTATTGTAGGGTGTATGTAGGATGTTAACCATCTAGGCAGGTCTAGGATATAGACTGAATAACTTGAGTATGTAGAGTGTATGTAGGATGTTAACCATCTAGGTAGTTCTAAGATATGGACTGAATAAATTGAGTATGTATTGTAGGGTGTATGTAGGATGTTAACCATCTAGGCAGGTCTAGGATATAGACTGAATAACTTGAGTATGTAGAGTGTATGTAGGATGTTAACCATCTAGGTAGTTCTAAGATATGGACTGAATAAATTGAGTATGTAGGGTGTATGTAGGAAGTTAACCATCTAGGCAGGTCTAGGATATAGACTGAATAACTTGGGTATGTAGAGTGTATGTAGGATGTTAACCATCTAGGCAGGTCTTAGATATGGACTGAATAAATTGAGCATGTAGGGTGTATGTAGGAAGTTAACCATCTAGGCAGGTCTAGGATATAGACTGAATAACTTGGGTATGTAGAGTGTATGTAGGATGTTAACCATCTAGGTAGTTCTAAGATATGGACTGAATAAATTGAGTATGTAGGGTGTATGTAGGAAGTTAACCATCTAGGCAGGTCTAGGATATAGACTGAATAACTTGGGTATGTAGAGTGTATGTAGGATGTTAACCATCTAGGTAGTTCTAAGATATGGACTGAATAAATTGAGTATGTATTGTAGGGTGTATGTAGGATGTTAACCATCTAGGCAGGTCTAGGATATAGACTGAATAACTTGAGTATGTAGAGTGTATGTAGGATGTTAACCATCTAGGTAGGTCTAAGATATAGACTGAATAACTTGGGTATGTAGGGTGTATGTAGGAAGTTAACCATCTAGGCAGGTCTAGGATATAGACTGAATAACTTGGGTATGTAGAGTGTATGTAGGATGTTAACCATCTAGGTAGTTCTAAGATATGGACTGAATAAATTGAGTATGTAGGGTGTATGTAGGAAGTTAACCATCTAGGCAGGTCTAGGATATAGACTGAATAACTTGGGTATGTAGAGTGTATGTAGGATGTTAACCATCTAGGTAGTTCTAAGATATGGACTGAATAAATTGAGTATGTAGGGTGTATGTAGAAAGTTAACCATCTAGGCAGGTCTAGGATATAGACTGAATAACTTGAGTATGTAGAGTGTATGTAGGATGTTAACCATCTAGGTAGTTCTAAGATATGGACTGAATAAATTGAGTATGTAGAGTGTATGTAGGAAGTTAACCATCTAGGCAGGTCTAGGATATAGACTGAATAACTTGGGTATGTAGAGTGTATGTAGGATGTTAACCATCTAGGCAGGTCTTAGATATGGACTGAATAAATTGAGTATGTAGGGTGTATGTAGGAAGTTAACCATCTAGGCAGGTCTAGGATATAGACTGAATAACTTGGGTATGTAGAGTGTATGTAGGATGTTAACCATCTAGGTAGTTCTAAGATATGGACTGAATAAATTGAGTATGTAGGGTGTATGTAGGAAGTTAACCATCTAGGCAGGTCTAGGATATAGACTGAATAACTTGGGTATGTAGAGTGTATGTAGGATGTTAACCATCTAGGTAGTTCAAAGATATGGACTGAATAAATTGAGTATGTAGGGTGTATGTAAAATTGTTAACACCGCTTCAAAAATTATTGGCCTTCCTATTGAAAGTATCGGCAGTTTTTATGATCAACAACTTTCAAAAAAAGCAAATAAAATTCTAAGTGACTCAACTCACATACTTTTTTCGGAATATTCTTCGCTGCCCTCTGGACGCAGACTGCGTATGCCGACGAGTAGAACAAACAGGTTTCGTCAATCTTTTGTACTGAATAGCATTTATGCCTTTAATGGAAAATTTTTGGAATGATTTTTTAATGATCAATTTACACAAGTGTATATAATGTTTATAATATTGTTTATATTGTTTATATGGCTGTTGTATGTTTTTGTTTAATATATACTGGAGACTGTATTAGATGTAATGTAAATTTCCATAATAAAGAATTATCTTACATACACTCTACATATATATACCTAAATCTTAACTGTGCCGTAACATACATACCATCCAGGCATATCGTAGGTATCAGTGAAACCAGTTGTGTATGAAGAAATTGGAAGGATGGTCAGTTAGGAGTTTTCTATTGCTGACTGTCCATTAGCTTGATGTTTTTGCATTAGGCCTAAATTTAATTTAAAATGTTGTACTTTCAGTGAATTTTAATTTTTCAAAATGATAAAGAATATATCAACATTTGTAGCGCCGATGGATGACATCGATTCTCATTGTTTTTATTTTAGAATGCAAAATGTGCGATAGCCTTCATCAAATATTAAGTCATAAAAAGTATTACCCCAGTAACATGTTTTTCCTGGATTGTGCAATGACAAAAACAATAGCAGATATCTAAAGAAGGAATGTCCTCTCTAAGTTTGTTTCCGCAACAAATAGTTATATACACCCCGATAGAAGCCTCCCTTCAATCATATCTTAGGTAAAGATGTAATTACTGCAATTTATTTTCGTATATGTATTTGCCGGAAAGTTGAGTATAATATCGCCTTTACCTGGGGATGTAGCAAAACGCAGAGGGTCTCTCACATCCATTGCTTATATATGAATCATCTTATTACAGGTGAACGTGGACCTAGAGAGCAAACTCGCCCAATGGTTCCCACGCTCTGAGAGAAGCTATATTACTTCACGTCATAAAGTCTAAATTTGCATAGGAATTTCATGTTCTAGAATTGCCATTGGTTACCTATACCTATGATGCGAAGAATATATTTCTAGCTACTCGTCTTTTCCGACTGATACTCGTATATGGTTATTCTTCCCCTAGAGTTAAATATAGCAAACTTCCGACACATAGTACAAGAATGCTGACTGTAGGAACGGAGAGGTTTTCTCACTAAACTAGTAAAACGAACATTCATATACTATTATATTATATAACATTAAATCACACACTTCATATGTTGATAAATATTTCACATTATGGCATCATTTTTCATCAATCGTTTACATTATTATATCACTGTTCACAATTCATAAACATTTTATATCAATATGCATATATTATAATTTCAAGCATAAATGCATTATTTTATATAGGCGATAATAACAAGAAATTCCACGATACTAACTGGCGACACTACTACTATCACGGTACATATAAGGAATTCAAGGATACTGGCCAACAGAAGTTAAATAACACCCAAATAACTGTGTCTCAGGTTGTTTTCAGTCACAGCAATACATACACATGTCCCATGTAAAGCTGAAAAATGTTTTTTCCAAAATTCTTGCCTACAAAAAGTCGAATGCTCTTATGAAAAAATATCCTTTATTCTGATATTTGAAGAAATGTAAATTGTCTACATGCTTTTGAATTTTCATTGTTTAAATAAAATTGTATATATATTGAATACAATTGATAATAACAAATCTTTTGGTGTGTTGTCTGTTTCAGCGATTCCTTGAAATTTGAATGAGAAGCGTATTATGTGTGTACAATACTGTGGGAAATGTGCTTTGGTGAAAATAGCTTGCATAATTCTATAAATTGTTATTCGTCACAAATTAAACAGTAGGCCTATCGGTGTGAAAGAACTAACGTCAATCACATTCAATGGCAATATTTTACCGAGAAAATGTCAACACGGTAGGCCTACATAACATTTTTATATGTGGAATAGTAGGCTACAAATACTTGTACTTTTTCGGACCGGGCCAGCACTGAGTGAGTGAGTGAGTGAGTTGTCAAAGATATACAGTATTTCTGACGTCAGTATAATGTAGTCTAAAAGGTTAAAACAAATACAAAGCAAAAAAAAACATCTCATCGAACGTAACTCGATTAACGCAAGTCAATGCTTTTCTTAAAAAAATATCAAATTAAATTCATTTTGATATTTTATTCATAGTTCATGAAGTCAGTTTGGAGATGCAAATGCATCAGCACTAATGTCCGTAAAGTAGGCCTACGGAAGTTTAATATCGCTTGCCGTGTGATAAAGTTATTTATAGCATAGCAAATGTGTTCACGGAGGTTTTCCTAAGCATTATCTATTGCTGTTCTAAAACATATAACATTATTTATCATAATTGATATATTGGATTACACAAAATACCCCATCAAAGGTATGCTACCATTACAATTAACAAAAACAAAATAAGCACAGCTATTTAACGGAACATTGACCATTGTAACATGATTTCGGTGTATCCTTGATTCTGATTGGTTGATTTGCCTATGTTGAATGGCAATGAATACCCGCAAATTACTTGGGGCGAATCACCGCGAACATATACATCATGTTCACAAGACCCGGCCCGACTCAAAATTTTATTTTTCTATTTCTCTTAATATGTGCCCCTTACTCAAATTTGACAGGTGGCATTGTCATTTTCTAACTTGTGTATAGCATTATAGGTAACAGATAACTGTCAGAATTAATTAATTTCAAGTAATTAAAATGTTTTCAACTAGAAAGATTTGTCCAAGTTTGACGCCTTCTTCCATGCGGTTGTGTTTACCGAATGCCGTTGCCATGGCATGACGTCATAGTGATCAACCGTTTTGACGTCACAATACTAGCGTCATTGTCACAATAGGTTAGGGCAAGTTTAAGATTTTTGTTCCTGGGTATTTTACTGTGTTGATGTCGTAGATAAATGTTTATCGCCATCTAAAAGGATACGTGAATATTGTGAAGTAAACATAGTTGACTGACACTGTTTGAGCTAATGAGTAACTTGTTGCTAATGTACATATTACGCCGAGTATTTACATTTGTTTTGACCTGACCACACCTCTTACAAAAATGGAACAGTCGCAAAGTCCTTTCCACTCAGAGATAGGTACGCAAAAAAAGAGTTCGTTTCAAAACGCCTGATAAATAACGGTCATGTTACAATATCGATAAATAGTTGCGTTTGTAAAATTTCCGGGATTCATTGCTATTCAACACCCGCAAATTTCAGCGTTTAAAACCTCCGGCTAACGCCGTCGGTTTTAAACTAAATTTGCGGGTGTTGAATAGCAATGAATCCCGGAAATTTTACAAACGCAACTATTTATCTTATAATTTATTACATGTATTACGGTACCCTGCTGTTGTAGCGCGAACATCTGTCAATCATTCATCACGTCATGAATATTCATACCAGCGTGGCTGGTTAACGCTCAAAACATGCTACGCGGGTTAGCATCTAACACTAACCTCCAACCTACAGCGTATCAAACAGGGGAATCCCCTCGGTTTCATGTTCTGTTTAAACAGGTTTGGAAAATGGCGGCCATGCGACACATCCTATCCGGTTGTATGAAAGAAGATGTATTTTGAAGGATTATATGTGAGTATAATGAGTTATATGACAGGTTACATATGTGTGTATATTACGTTACTAGTATTTGATAGTCTAAATTTAACGATATTTGATAGTCTAAATTTGAGTATATAACGATATTTGATAGTCTAAATTTGAGTATATAACGTTATTTGATAGTCTACATTTG
>OW388302.1:177500-182448 GCA_936450465.1 Gibbula magus
TTTATATGTACACACATTTCATAACAAATTCGTGACTCATACATAAGTCAGTTTCGGAAAAATGCTTTATTAACACATACATTTTCCCTGATTTACACTTACATTTTGTATAATTTTTGCTGTATTAAATTACACAAGATTAGTTATATACAAAGTAATCTTTCATATTTCATCATATAATTGTTTCCCGTTATATTTCTACATGTTACATATACTAGTTACATAATCATTTATTAATCCAGCGAAGGGACACTTCCGGAACGTCGGCGCGGAATTCTGGAAAAATAAATACAAACATTATAAAATAACAGTTATAAAACATACCCTTTATATCACAAGGTATTTTCGGTTTTGCACTGATTAGTTACTGATTTATAAAGAGAAGAATAATTGTCACGTCCATCTGACTTCTGTTTGATAATATCTAGGTTATATAAAACAAAATACTTACTGTCCAGTTCTCCATTGTACATGGCTTAAAGGGATAGTTCTATCACCGATCTATCGACAGCATCCGCCATCTTGGTTTCTCTGCATTCGTGAAATGAAAACACGCTATATTTAACTAAATTTTAAATTTTAATATCATTTTTAAACATATGTGCGCTTGTTTTTATCATGTTGTGAAATGTAAAGTCATCAAAATATTAACTTTATTGATATCTTTTAATTTGACGATGTTTTAATCATGTATTAATAACATATATGTGTAAACGGGACCTTCCTCTCGAATTTCGTTTCCACAAAAAAATACCCCGATAGAACCCTTCTTTTAAACTGGTCTGTAATCATTCCCAACTTTGGTCTTCATGGTGGCAAGAACCGTGTTTATTTGAAGTTGAACTTCATCCTGATGATGGCTTTGAGAATAATAATATAATATAACTAGGATTGACGCGTCAATACTTAGGTCTTCAAGACTTCTGCTTGACCTTGAACTCCATGTTGGACTCAGGGTTATTCATCTGGTTCTCTGCTTTAAAATGAGCTATCAAACATGTCTCTATCTTCAGTAGTTTTTTTACAAAAATTCTCCAAAGAAGGTACCCCTCTGAAAACGGAAAAATCACATATCAATGTTCCCCTACATTACATTTCTCACGATATTTCCATACTAAGTTGTAACATAGAAAATGTTGTGCTTTAATTT
Organism: Gibbula magus; assembly: GCA_936450465.1. Taxonomy (NCBI): domain Eukaryota; kingdom Metazoa; phylum Mollusca; class Gastropoda; order Trochida; family Trochidae; genus Gibbula; species Gibbula magus. The sequence continues at coordinate 178,651 of OW388302.1, forward strand.
CCACTTAAGAAGATGTAATCATCATTTAGATTGCATACATAATTAATGCGTTATGCTGTTCTGAATATTCAAGAAAACACTCAAAAATGCTTAAATTGGACCCCTAGACATCGCTTGCGATGTTCGAGGCTTAACTATCAACTTTTTGATGAAAGCGGTCAACATAAAAGTTGTTCTTCTTGAAATTGTGCATACGTAGGTATATGTAAAATTTCAATAACATAAGAAGTTAAGCAGTTATGAACCTTTCAACTTTGTTGAAAATGGCGATTTTTTAAAAATGACAAACTTATATGACTTGTCACAAAAATACTAAAACAGACTTGAGCTTGAAAAATATTGTCCTTAATAAATGGCATTTCTACATCACCATGATCTATTTAAAGTCTTCCTATCTTCAGTGGTTCATTATCAATAATTCCCCAAAGGATAAACACCTCAAAAAGTCTCAAAATCAAAATATTTCACTGTTTTGGGAATATGCTCAAATTATGCCCAAACTAATAACTTTTATATTATAATGATGTGTTATGGAATTGTTAATCTAGTTATTAGAAAGAGATTGAAGTCAGTAACTTCATTTATATGTCCCTTTGAATGCCAGCCCTAAAAACAAGTTTTTGAAAAAGTTCAATTTTCAAATTGCTGTAGCTCATTAACCGTTAAAAATAGAGCAAGGGTTGGGGGGGGGGGATTACTTTTTGCAGCATTCTTTTAGCTTTCGAATGAGCTACTGCACGGTGTTGTATGCATTGCCCTGATTTAGAAGAAGATTTTTGAAGACGCGTACCCTCAAAACCGCGAAAGTGCACCAAATTTTCAGTTTTTTCAAAATAGCCAAAAATCTATCATTACGGCCGAAAACCATGGGGAATGTTGTTGCCCACATTTTGGTGAAAGTTTTAAGAAAATACCTTGATAAGTTTTCGAGCTATTGAGGTTTGAAGTTTCAACTTCAAGGGGAGATAACTCAAGAACCAGGTCGAAATTCAAAATTCGGCCGACGATAAAATCTAAGTTTGGACAAGGACTATCATCCCTGAAATTTTCATGCAGATCGGACGAGCCGTTTTCCCGGAAAACATGGAACAAAAATCGTTGAAATAATAATAAGGAAAAACACGATAACATCAATAGGTCTTCAGACATTTGTCTTGAAGACCTAATGAATTTATATAGCGCCTGCTTTCCAGCGTATCTGCTGCTCAACGGCGCTGTCACAGTCTAGCAGGCTGCTGATAGGTATGCCTGTCTGTACAGGTGTGCCTTTAGCAGCTTCCTGAATGTCTGATAGTCTGTTGCCAGCTTGATGTCCATTGGCAGACATTTCCAGAGAACAGGAGCGGACACAGAAAATGAACTTTCAGCCATTTTGGTTTTGACGTCCGGTACTGTCAATAGGTTGCTGGCTGCTGATCTCAGCTGTCTTCTTGGCTGGTATGGGCAGATTAGAGATTTAAGATATGGAGGTGCATCAGGGTGGTTGAGCACTGTGAAGGTCAGAGTCAGAATTTTGAATTTGATTCTTTCATTGATGGGAAGCCAGTGTAGGCTTGCCAAAACCGGAGTGATGTGTTCATATTTACAGGTTCTTGTAAAAATGCGTGCAGCAGTGTTCTGCACTCTCTGAAGGTGTTTTGTTGATGCTGTACAGCCAAGAAGGGCATTGCAATAATCAAGTCTCGACAAGATGTAACTGTGCATAAGTAGCTATGTGGTGTTGACATCCAAGAATCCACGGATTGCACTGAGAACAGGTTGCACTATGTTACTATTGACCCTAAACCAAGATATATATATGATACCTCCTCTTGAATTTGGAATGAACAGAATGTTAACCATATATCTCAGGCTCTATATAAGGGATGTCAAAATAGTTTGAATGATCGTTCACTCAATTTCAGTGTCAAGTTTAAAAAATCGGGATCGATCAGCGTTTGATTATCTGAAGTCGAGTTACCCACTATAACGAGTACAACCATCACTGATATGTCATCGGTAAGCGCAAGCTCTGTCTGTGAAATGTTCTGCTTCTTACTGATAACTATCCATCGAAAAAGACTGTAGCCGGCAAAGCGGCCGACCGTTGCTTTTAATCCGTTATCATCACATCAATTGTCGGGCAAAGTGGGATATGATCATACTATACATGTACGTCCGTACGGAATGGAATATCTCAAATACTATTCACTGGATTCTTTTCTTAACCTTCATTTCAAGGGGTCAACACTACTTTGTCATTTTACCCTTGTCAGCGGAATATCACAAGAACCATTCACTGGATTCTCTTCATATCTTACATTTAGATTTTCCAAGGGAAGACAAGGGCTGATTAGATTTTGGTGTCCTTGACATCATTCTCAAGGTCTCAGCGAAACATGTTAATGTACATGTAAAGCTTGTCAGCGGAATATCACAAGAACCATTCACTGGATTCTCTTCATATCTTACATTTAGATTTTCCAAGGGAAGACAAGGGCTGATTAGATTTTGGTGTCCTTGACATCATTCTCAAGGTCTCAGCGAAACATGTTAATGTACATGTAAAGCTTGTCAGCGGAATATCACAAGAACCATTCACTGGATTCTCTTCATATCTTACATTTAGATTTTCCAAGGGAAGACAAGGGCTGATTAGATTTTGGTGTCCTTGACATCATTCTCAAGGTCTCAGCGAAACATGTTAATGTACATGTAAAGCTTGTCAGCGGAATATCACAAGAACCATTCACTGGATTCTCTTCATATCTTACATTTAGATTTTCCAAGGGAAGACAAGGGCTGATTAGATTTTGGTGTCCTTGACATCATTCTCAAGGTCTCAGCGAAACATGTTAATGTACATGTAAAGCTTGTCAGCGGAATATCACAAGAACCATTCACTGGATTCTCTTCATATCTTACATTTAGATTTTCCAAGGGAAGACAAGGGCTGATTAGATTTTGGTGTCCTTGACATCATTCTCAAGGTCTCAGCGAAACATGTTAATGTACATGTAAAGCTTGTCAGCGGAATATCACAAGAACCATTCACTGGATTCTCTTCATATCTTACATTTAGATTTTCCAAGGGAAGACAAGGGCTGATTAGATTTTGGTGTCCTTGACATCATTCTCAAGGTCTCAGCGAAACATGTTAATGTACATGTAAAGCTTGTCAGCGGAATATCACAAGAACCATTCACTGGATTCTCTTCATATCTTACATTTAGATTTTCCAAGGGAAGACAAGGGCTGATTAGATTTTGGTGTCCTTGACATCATTCTCAAGGTCTCAGCGAAACATGTTAATGTACATGTAAAGCTTGTCAGCGGAATATCACAAGAACCATTCACTGGATTCTCTTCATATCTTACATTTAGATTTTCCAAGGGAAGACAAGGGCTGATTAGATTTTGGTGTCCTTGACATCATTCTCAAGGTCTCAGCGAAACATGTTAATGTACATGTAAAGCTTGTCAGCGGAATATCACAAGAACCATTCACTGGATTCTCTTCATATCTTACATTTAGATTTTCCAAGGGAAGACAAGGGCTGATTAGATTTTGGTGTCCTTGACATCATTCTCAAGGTCTCAGTGAAACATGTTAATGTACATGTAAAGCTTGTCAGCGGAATATCACAAGAACCATTCACTGGATTCTCTTCATATCTTACATTTAGATTTTCCAAGGGAAGACAAGGGCTGATTAGATTTTGGTGTCCTTGACATCATTCTCAAGGTCTCAGCGAAACATGTTAATGTACATGTAAAGCTTGTCAGCGGAATATCTCAAGAACCATTCACTGGAATTTC